>JANHZU010004879.1:308060-333265 GCA_032468055.1 Acrochordus granulatus
TTGTAGGAGTGAGAAGAGTTAAGTGAACATGTTTGGGGCATTTTCTTAAAAAAAAGGAGAACCAAACCAAAAAGTCCTCCCAATAATTTTTATTTTTTTATACTCCAGTTTCTCTTCAGATCATATAAATCTTTTGCCTTAAATGAATTATTTTCCTCTGTATAAAACAGACAAGGGAGAAGAAAGCTGTGTCAGACAAAGGGAATGGGGGATTTCACATAGGGACAGTTTAAACCATAGAGTGTTCATTTAATTACACTGTCAGATGGAATATGGGAGAAGGCAGCAGTTAATCAAAAAAGGCATATCAGGCGCAGAGGTGGTTTCAGATTTCACTTAAGACACTCTCAAAGGCTGCAAGAAGAAACAATAATTTATCTCTATTTTTTAATCTATACAAACTAGTTCGTTCATTTATTTCATCATGTATTTATTAATAGCATTTGTAACCCACAGCATCAACCACAGACCTCAGGCAGAGGTGCCTTCTATCTACCATATTGTGATGTGACTACATGCAAATTTAATCATGTGAACATTGGCTTCTTCTTTCCTTCTTCCCAACCCACTAGAATGTTGGAAAGGAATTATATAAAGGGGCTCAGAGACTCAGAGTCTGCATGTGGCAGAGAAAACTTTCCAAAACCAGAAGAAAATGGGTTCAAGTTTCCTAAAACACATGCAGAGATCAAAAACAGGTCAAATCCATTTGAAGGCTATGGAGGAAAAAAAAATCCACAACAATTTTTTCAGTGCCTCCCCATGGGGACACATCTAGGCAGGGGCTCCTCCCTTTTAGTCTCCCTTCTTTTCTCCTAGATATATGTGAATTCCAGAAGCCAGGCTCTGCATGTTTCTCCTAATGTGTTTTAAATTACCTTGCCCAAGATCTCTGAAGAATTTCAAGGCCTTGACACTATTTTTCTGACCTTGAATAAGCCTAATAAAATTATTTTTCTAGATTTTAGGTTTTGAATGTTTCCTGATGGCCAACACAGCTAATCTGCTTATTATACAGATGTTTATTTAAATCAGGGTAGAGAATCTCTAATCTGTATGCCTTACATTGTCCAGGAAAAGATTGCAAAGGAAGAAGCACATATTTAAGAAAAAGATGAAAAACTAAGACTGGAGAGTCAATTACATAGACCTTTACTGTTGTTCTGTGTTGATGTAATCCATTTTTAAAACTGAATTTCCTCTACTTCAAGCAAATAACAATGAGGTAATAACTCATTTATTATAAACACCTTCTTCATGAAGTAGCAAACAAACATGTTTTCAAATAGAAAGTATAACAGGAGGGGATGGACTAAAGGCATGTGATATTTTACCAAGTCCCAAGAAAGAAAGTGAGCAAAGGTATAGGGATGATTTTGGTGGGAACCTAATCTGCAGGTTGTCTAATTTTATAGAAGCTAAAATAAAAGCCACAAGGAACAGGGAAGGGAGGAATTAATGGACAATCAGCAAGAGAACAGTGTATTGCCTCCAAGATTATTAAACTATAAAATGCTCTCACTTGTTCATTTTCTGTCTCATCCAAATAGGCTTTCAATAGGAAACAGATGTTGATAGCTGATTAACAAACATAGGATATAAAATGCATTTCCCCAATTGTACACTGCAGAGCCTATATATTTCCAGTTCAAACTAAGGTATGAAACCTGCAAACCAAACTAGCAGTCAGGTTAGGATGGGTTAATCAAGGTACCTGCCATTCTAGAGTTTCTCTCCCCCCACCCCATTCTCATTTCTTACCATCCCACAAGGTATTTGGGTTTGCCTACCTTTGTGAAGATGGGCCATTTCATTGCTGAAAACACACACATCCCGGTAACCGGTGACTGTACCAGACTCTTTAAATGAATCCCTCTCTGATACCAAAGCACAACAGCAGGAGGGAGAATGTAACATAAAACCATCAAAACACCAGGAACAGAGAAGAAAGGGAGTCATTGTTATGGGTTGTCAACTCTGTTCTGTTCTTGCAGAGAAATTTCAGAGCAGAAGGGGAAGAAGGTAAGACTGAAAAGAGAAACTTCCTATAAAGCTATTCAACCTAATCCCTAGTGTTGACTCTTCAATCCCTCCCTTACTTAATTCAGGGCTTGTTCCTTCATCTTAATTTTGGAGTCTCCTGTAACATAAAAATAATTTTCCTGAAAAATTCAGCAAGTCCATTGTTGTCTAAGCATAACATGGCAAACTCAATGCAACTGATAGGGTAAGGTATCATTTGGGCTTTTGGGAGCTAGATTTTTCCTGGGTATGAGTAAGCATTTTAATGTTATATCGGCTTTACAGAAATAACTTTTACTGCATTTTTTATTTTAATCAGTTCTGACTCTCCAAAAACCTGAGAAGGAGAATATAAGGAATGTATATATGTATGATAAATAATTTGAATTTCCAGAATAGCTGGTATATTAGCATTTTTGCAACTAATTCTAATAGGATGCAAGCCAATAACAACTAAAAATTTAAAGATAAAAACTAACAAAAGGCAAAGAAAAATGTATTTTCAAGTTTGAAGATAGGAGAATGGAAATACTTGTATTTTGGAAAGACTGCAGCAAAATAAAGTAGAGCACAGAAGCTGAGTTTTGGCAGTAAAGAGAAAGAGAAACTTCCAAATTTATTTCTAGAGAAGATTCAGAATAAAGAGTGATTCCAGCAGCAATATGCAGCTGAAACTCTGAAGCTAACTGCATGCTCTGTTTTTCATTCAAATGATCCAGGTCCTATCCAAATAAAAACCAGACCAAAACTGCACTAAAACAATTCATGGACCAAGTCCCTGATGAATCCAGGAATCTGTTATTCAAACTGGCCAAAACATTCCCAAGATTGTTAGGGAATCATTACTTTCAGGTAAGAAAATGGGCTTTGACTAAAGACAACATTTATCTGAAACTTAAATTCACCACTTAGTTATGAATTTCAATTTCAACATAAGCCTAATTTACATGTTGCTCTGATTTATTGTACAGTAATAAGTGACACTGGCCTGGATTCCCACAACAAAATAAGCTATAAGTTGTCTACCCAGGAGTTTGAATGCCCTTTAGATGTTAATTTCTAAAATCCCTCAGCCTGCACAACCCATTGCTCAGAATGATGGAATTTGAAGTCTACACATAGGGAGGGCATTAGGGCTGGAAAAAAACCTGCTGTAAGTCATTATTTACATGGCTGGATCACTTCATACAATATGTTAAGCCCAAACCCAAAGAAAAATAACACATCATATCCTACCTAACATGTGAATCCTGTCATATTGGAAAATACATTGAATGCAACATATCTCATGGTAAAAAAACAAAGCTGCTCTACCTAGTCTTGAAATCTGTACAGAGAGAAATTTCTCAGTACATTATCAAGAAGTGTTTATGTATGTTCTCATTAATCCAGGCCATGTCTTCTAGCAAAATTGCAAAACAACAACAACAACAACTTGCACACCAAATTTTAAAAAGGCAGCTTCTCCTGGTTTGGAGTTGAAACATTTCTCTGGAACAGCTAAAAATAAAAAGTCCAGTTGCCTTTTTAAAATTTGGTGTGCAAGTATTTTTTGCAATTTTGCTATAAGTATCAAGAAGCGTTTTGCTAAAAATTTTGAACCTTGGTTTAAATGAATGAAACAACATATTGACTGAATGACTGAACATGTTGATTCAATGACTGAAATAGCAAATTTTAATTATAAGCTGTCTAAAGTTACTTAGCGGAGTGAGATAGGCAGCATATGAATTTAAAACATGTATGTCTTCCCCACAATAGATAGAAAACTAGTGAGAAAATAGCTAATCTCATTCATAAACAAAGTTTATGTTACAGAACTTGTTCTTCCCCATTTCATACCATGACCCTCCTCCTTCCACTATAATTCCTAAAAAAAATTCTCGAAATACATACACTGGACTATAACTCAACTCCTTGTTTGTGCTTCTTATGCAAAAGCTGGATAATACTTGTTAAGAGAGTCTGGAAAAATATAACATGATGCAAATAGCACAATGTTTGGAATGGGTCTTATTGCAAGAGGGTTTTTTTTTTATCAACTGCCATGTTAACACAAAGGACAACAAAGTAGAAATGTTTGTGCAGTCAACTCTGCAGCCATGAAATTAAAAAACTGCTTGCTCCTTGGGAGGAAAGCTATGGCAAAATTAGCATATTAAAAACCAGAGACATCACCTTGCCGACAAAGGTCTGTATAGTCAAAGCTATAGTTTTCCCGTAATAATGTATGGCTGTGAGAGTTAGACCATAAGGAAGGCTGAGCGTCGAAGAACTGATGCCTTTGAATTGTGGTGCTGGAGAAGACTCTTGAGGGTCCCTTGGACTGCAAGGAGATCAAACCAGCAAATCAACCCTGATTGTTCATTGGAAGGACAGATACCAAAACTGAAGCTCAAAGTTCATAATGCAAAGAGAGGATTTTTGGAAAATACTGTGATGTTGGGAAAGACTGAAGGCAAAAGTAGAAAGGGACGGCAGAGGATGAGATGGCTAGATAGCATCATTGACACAGTGGGCTTGGGCAGACTCCAGGAGACAGTAGAGGAAGGGAGGTCTGGCATGCTTCAGTCCATGGGGTCATGGAGAGTTAGACACAACTTTGTGACAAAACAACAAACAACAATATTTGTAAAGCCCAGTAAAGGAAAAATTATACCAAAAGAAAGCATGTCTGACACAAGTGCAGGTGAGCTAAAACCTACTCTACACAAAAGGTATTAGCCTCTTGTATCACATGAATAAAATCTTATCCATAATCATTTAAACATTTTGAGTGTTTGCAATTAATCTGTGGAAAGTCTATGTAAGAAGAGGACAGGGATGAAGTCTTTACCCATTAAAACTTGTTTGCAAAGTTAAAAAGTCTGGCCCAGGACCACTTCATTGTACCATATTAATTTGCTCTCCATCTGATAGTTATTGTAACAATCAAGTGGAGGATTTAAATTATAAAGTTGGGGGGAGGATGCCAAACTGGCTTTTCTCTTTCCCAAAACTTTTTCTCCCAAAATGGATCTGTTCTGACATGACTCTAAACAGTATGCTGAGGGGGAAAGCATTTCAGAAGTATGTATGTGGATGTATATGTACAGTGGAACCTCTGATTAAGAGACTAATCCGTTCCGGGAGAAGGCTCTTAGTCCGAAATGCTCTTAAACCGTGTGTTTTTGTGTGCATGCGCATGCACTTTGAGAACAGTCCCAGCTGGCATGAGGGAGACGAGACAGAGGAGAGGAGGGAGAGGGGACTGCCTGGAGGGAGAGTCTGAAGTCTCGGGAGTTCCTTCTCTTGAACACCTTTCACTTAATTTACACTGTTTACGCAGCGAGAGAGGAGAACTGTCGGCTTCGTTATGAGTTCCACACCCCCAAAAATATTCACAAAAAAAATCATTTTCAACATTTTATGTAGAAATTATTGTCCCGACCATCTGAAACAAGTATCAATGATTAACACACAATATAAAGCATAAATAGAACAAACTAACCAGCACTCATGGATCTGCTTCGAGGCAGGTTCTGTCCTCGGCTGCTGCTAGGCCAGCTGCTGTCCAGCACCCCCTGCTGGCTTGGAGGATCTGTTGCTGCCGCCACTTGAGGCAAAATGGTCTTTTCCCTTTTCCCTCAGCAACATCTTTCCGGGGGTCTTTCTTGGACAGTTTGGAAATGTTTCTTGTCTTAACCTGCCTCCATGCTATGAGGGGAGAAGAGATGGGCAGCAGGCAATGGGCTGGATGGTGCCGGGTGATGAGGGTTTGTGTGTTTTTGTGTGCATGTGCATGCACTTTGAGAACAGTCCCAGCTGGCGTGAGGGAGATGAGACAGAGGAGAGGAGGGAGAGGGGACTGCCTGGAGGGAGAATCTGAAGTCTGAAGTCTCGGGAGTTCCTTCTCTTGAACACCTTTCACTTAATTTACACTGTTTACACAGCGAGAGAGGAGAACTGTCGGCTTTGTTATGAGATTTCCCGCGCGAGTATGCAAGTGCTCGTCTTGCGAGTTGATGCTCGTCAACCAAAATAAATTTTATTAAAATTTTTGCTCATCTTGCAAAAAACTCGTGCATCGAGGTGCTCGCAATCCGAGGTTCCACTGTATTGTATGTATGCAGGAAAAATATTTCAGTTAGCATCTCCTTCCTATCTAAGTAATATATTGAAATAGTACACCTTGAAGATTTGCAACAGCCAGGCAGAGTCATGACATATTAGATCTGTGGATCTTGCACTTTCCTTGTAACATTATCTGACCCTGTTTGTTTGATAGCCTTTCTTAACTCGATCTCTTAAGATATTTTGGATCTGTAACTCCCACAATCCCTAGTCTGAAGGACACCATGCTGAGGCAAGCTATTCTTTGAAAAAGATTTCCATGAAAAAACTGAAGGCAATATATTCCTTGTATTCTATTTACTAAAAACAAAAAAGACCAAGCACATTTCAAATCTCCTTGGTAATTGTGGAGCTGAAGCCATTTTATTATTAAGTCCATGTGGTGGAAAAATGAAGCCATCTGTTAAGGCATGCAACTGCAACCACCTTTGGGAAGAGGCAAGACAGCTGTTTAACTATGTGCAACACTGTAAAAATTATCAAAGGAGCCACCTGAAAGCTGCAGTGGGAATTTACTAGAACAAAATGGGGAGACTGAAGTTGGCATTTAGCTAAGATCTTACCACATTCTTACAGAAGTGACATCATTGAGGCTAACATCTGAGACTGAGCCTTACCTCATATTCCCCAGTGACAATGGCAGCTTCCAAGTTTGGCACTTTTAGCTGATAGAGTTCAGATTGTTGACTAAATCCATTTTCCTCAAAAGCCTGAACAAAATACAGCCAATGGTAGTGGCCTGACTAGTCAACCCAGCCAAACCTGTTTCATAGTGGTTCAGTTGGAATAACAGTTCAAGTGGCCTGCATCACTCCCCAAAATTAGTAGGACAGCATGCTTTCATCTTTCCTGTATGGTAAGATAAGGGAGTTTTCAGGACCAGGCTTTTTTTAACTATTAATTCAACTTTAGGGATTATGGTAATGCTTTCATGTGTTTCTCCCCTCAAAGAGCTCAAAAATTATTTTGGAAACTGTCTGAAGTGTGGAATCAGTTGCTCAATACTGCAATAAAGCTATTCTATTTGAAAGAGTAGTCACTAATGATTGCTGTTTATGCAAAGCATAAGCAGATATAAGTGGGAGTTAGTGAAACAAGTGCTGAACTCAAATGAGGTAGCCAAGCACTACATCTTGAAAAATGAGACAACTTGCTTTTGTTTTTTCCTGCCAGGGATAAAACCATGTGTTTACTTTTAAACTATGTGTTGATTGGAAGGAAGGGTTTTATTAGAAGGCGTTTACCTTATTTTGACATTAACCATCGTCCCTGATTCACAGTTCCCTACTTTTTAATTTCTTTTTCTTGATGTGGCTCTGAAGTATTTTCTGCAGAATGCAGGTAGCAAAAGAAGTCAGACAAAGGTTTCCTAATAACTCAGAGAAAGGAACCTGGCAGTCTTTGGATGTTAATAAACTGCAACTCCCAGCTTGCCTCATGACTGTCTATGTGGGCCCCATTATTGCAATTACATTCTTTCTCTTATTTGGAAATACTGTAATTATAGCCTTTTAGGATTCCAGAAAGATGCAACATAAATGACTGTCAAGCCAGCACATGTCCTATACTTTTTTAAAAAATTAAATTATTGTAATGACTTCTGGTATTTCATTATATTTTTTATTTTGTTAATAAAAATGAAATGGAGCAGGTTAGTCACTGAATAAATCCTAACTATGCAAGAAAACATCAATGTATTGTTACTATTTTGCACAACTCACATTAAAGATTTAATATTTTTGAAGGATTAAGAAACAAAGAAGAAGAAACAGGATAAAGTCTAAGACAGATTGCAAAAGAAGAATCACAAAAAAGAACACTTGAGAAAATGAAGCAGTAAATTCCTGATTCTTAGAAATCCTCACTCTCTGATCTTTTTCATCCATTGTCAAATTGCCATTATCAATTTTTTTTAAAAAAAAGACTTTTTACCTTAGGACAACTGAAATTTGAAGCTGATACTAGACTTTCAAAATTCAAATTAAATGTCTCTCACAAGTACAGTTGCCAACAAGCTTTTAGAGTGTCCCTTAAGAGTCCTCCTTTGGAGAGAGCCCACAGTGCAGTTAATGCTCCAAAGGACTAAGATAAACTGAAGACTACTGTGCCTTCAATCCCATCCCAGCTGTCATGGGACAACTTGAGAATTCTGCAGAATACAGTGGATGAAAGTGAATTATGGCGGAGCATGGAATGGGATGGTCTGCAGTTCTGTTCAGTGGTTTGCTTAAAGGTATAAACAGTGGAGCAGCAGTACCTTCAGGCATAATTCATCCCCAGCTTGATTTTTGCTTCCTAGGAAATGGAGGTTTCCTCATTTGTAAAACCCTTCCTCTTGACAGGAGCCAAACCGAGGAGCCAAATTGAAGTGATAAAGACACATGCAATATCATGCTTGCTTGAGTTAATCAGTTAGAGCTTAGACTAATTCAAGTTTATTGTAGGATGTGAACATGCTCATTATCCTGGGGCAAGGATCTGGCAATCCTAATGCATAAATGGGTACTGATAAATACAAAAATACAGCACTCTTGGTAATCAAGGTTGTAAATACTATTTTAAACAAGTGCAGCTGACTCACTCTTCACCTCTTCCGCGCATTTCAGAATCACAGCGAAATGCAGTATGGAACTTTTCAATGTTACCAATGAGGCTCATCCCTCACTCCTTATCCATAGCAAGATAACAGTGAATTCTGTCCTAGTTGTAAAAGAAGGGCACTGCATACGCTTAAAGTTACTTTAGGTGGTGAGAGAGGCTGTCATATTTGTATGAAAAATAAAGCATGAAAAGGCAGGCAGATTTTTTTTCAAGGGGAAAAGAAAAATCTAGCCAGACAGATGGACAGGATACAATAGGGAGACTGAAGTTAAAATTAAGAGAACTAAGAATGTCACTTCTGGTTTGGTCTTTAGAAATTTTAAAAATGCTTTATGAATTCAGGGACTTTAGTGCACATCCCTATTTATGTTTTATTTACCATAACATGCTCAAAGTCTGTGAGCTAGGTATATCAACTTCTTCACCTACTGCCCCAGCACTAAAGTATTTAAAGATTTACTCTAATCAGTATAGATATAATAATAGAGTAATAATAATGTCAGAAAGAGAAAGCATAAAGGTCCATAACAAGTCCAGGAAAATGGAAAACTATCAGTTACAGTGACTGAGTTATTAATAATAATTTTTATCAGGTATTTGGAATATGTTAACCAAAGTATGATTTTATACAGTCATGAAATATGTTTATTCAGTACATCAGTGACCATCTATTTTGCATCAACATTTGATTCAACTGTGGCACGAGGAGAAACGGTCCTGACTTCAAGCCTCTCTTCCAGCAACAAAAGCAAATTTCATGTTGTTTCCTCTATACATTTTGGAGTCCAGGAGGCTGAGTTCTGGGTCCTTCTAGAAATCCAGAACAAGCAAGCAGAAACTTGACACCATGAAAGGCCAACTCCAACTGGCTTCTTTTACCAGAGCAACCAACCTATATATGCCATCCTGGGAACTCATAATGGTTCCACTCACAGAACTTCATTAACTTTTTATACACTCAGCTACTCATTAATAATCATTAGCAGACAAGAGGCTACAATTACTTGAGCACTGAGCAAAGGAGAAAACGTTTACAGGAGAAGGGCAAGAGAACAGCCCTCACCTAAGGACTCACAGTGGCATCCTGTTCAACTATTAAAGCATTTCTTTAAAGGGCTCTGGAAGTGCAGATTTGAAGCCCAGGAATAGGTGGCTATGAACTGGTACTATATTCAGGAAAAAAATTGATAAACACTAATTAAGTCTGAGCAAGCAGCATGGTAAAAAATACTGCTGAATCCAAAAACTGGGCAGTGCATAAAGAGTATTATGAACAGTATTGTTCATAAAGAGCAGATTTTTTTAAAAAATAATTTGGTGATTCATTCCACATTTAACTATTGTTTAAAAATAATGAAACAAAGCCACTAATGTTAGGCATGAAAGACCAAGTCCACCTGCAAAAGTTCAAATTAACTGATTTATTGCTAAAGCTCATATACAAGAATCTTCTCAAAAGATAGCACCTGTGGGTGCTAGATATGGCTCAACAGCAATGGGGGGGATTGGACTTCATGTATTTATGGCTATATGTAGTGACTGTAGGTTAATCTCTCTTTTCACCCCCTCCCCTGGCTCTGCCATCTCTTCAATGAAAATATATCAGTGAAGATATTCCCTCAAGATCTTTGAAGGAGGAAAAGACAGATTCAGAGAGAGATACGGGGAGAGAGCTGCCAAGTAAATTTAGCTTCATTATTATTTTGGTCATTAGCATCACATACAGAGTTCTATGAACAAGTATTTCTTACTGTTTGTATTTTCTAAATTATTGCCCTGTTTATTTTTTTGTAATCATTGAGTCATGAATACTGACTTCAGCCAAAACAAGAGAGGGTTGCACATCCATAGATATTCTGGGATTCTTGCAACTACCTAGATTATTTTATGATATAGTCATGGAGTGATTTTTACAGAACAGTCACAGTTGACAAAATAAGATTATTATCCCCAATCTTTTCCATTTCAAGACTGTCTGTGTCTGATCTTTGGGACCCCTGCAGCTTTAGAAATGGTTGTGTTAATATTTGCAGATTAATGAACATCAATCACTTTTTTAATGGCACAATGTGGCACTAAACTTGAGAATGAGGAGTGTCAAAATTTGAGATATAGAGTTGAGCTGGCCCAAATCTTCCCTGATGATGTAAAGAAGTTTTCATATTGGCCTGAGTTATCCCTTTAACTGAACTGAGTAAACTAAGAACTACAGTATACTTTTTTTCAGTCTTACGCTTTGTTCATGAAATAACAAGCATCACGCACACAAAGCTCCAGTAATATTCACCGGCAATTATATCAAAAAAACCTGAATATCTGAAAAAGGGGGGAATTTTCATAAAACTCTGTTTGCTTAGAATTCCTTATTTCATCTCCTCCCTTAAGTTTTTAAAACTGTCCTTCACAAACACTACTATATGTGGCAGGAACTGTATTGAAGGAATAGACACTAAGAAAAACTTCCATTATAATGCTGCAGACCCATTTGTTTTTCTTCAAAGACTTTGTACAATTATACATTTTAAGATTTCTTTACTTCTGTTCAGTTTGAAAAATTGCTCTTAAGAATGGAGCACTTTCAAGATATGACACCTGCCAACCAATCAGTGATATGTATAGCGACTAGAAACATGCAAAAACGCTTTATTTGGGGTTGATCTGTAGCTGGGACAAAACACAACAGACTGAAATGGGTGTCCATAGTTTCATAGCAATTTCAAGGTACTAATTCTGCATATCCATATGCATACTCAGAAGATGACAGGTTTTCACAATTTCCATAAAATAAACCCAGAAATGTCCTTATACACTGAGGAAAAATCACTTTTTTCTAGTTGTTACAGTCAAAAATTGACACCTGTTCAGAGAGTCCTCGATTTACGACCACAATCGGGACCAGCATTTCTGGTTAAGCAAAGCAGTTAAGTGAGTCGTGTCCAGTTTTACAGTTTTTTGTCATGGTTGTTAAAAAAATCACTACAGTTTTTAAGTGAATCATGCAGTTGTTAAGTGTATCCAGCTTCCCCATTGACTTTGCTCGTCAGAAGCCGGCTGCGAACAATTACATGACTTTGGGATGCTGCAACCGTCATAAATGCATGCCAGTCGCCAAGTGCCTGAATTTTGATCACATGACCATGAAGATGATGCAATGGTCATAAGTGTGAGGACTGGTTGTAAGTAACTTTTTTCAGTGCCAATATAACTTCAAACTGTTCTAAACAACTGGTTGTAAGTCAAGGATTGTAGTTATTTCATCCCCAGTATTAATAAGGGAACACTGATATTTCCTAAAGTCTAAATATTTTTATATATTGGGTCCATCCATATTTAATTGTTCGTTGGTGATGTATGCAAACTTGAAGCTTATGCATTTTGTTTTCCCCTTCTCTTTTCCTCTTTTTATCTAAACACAAAGTATTACCAGTAATAACATATTACTAATAGATTTTACAGTTAAAGACCAATAGTTACAAATGAAAAAGGACACATATCAAAGCAGTCCAAAATTGATAAGTAAAATAGACATAAAATGTAAATCAGCCTAAGAGAAAATAAATGATCAAGCATGAACCTCTAAGAGCAATAGCAACTGCATCAAATTTAGCAGCCCCTCTATAGATATTGGAGATCTATCAGATAAGTCAAATAATCTCCTTCTCAATCTTGTATGGCTGGGCATTAAGAGAAAGAAGCATTATTAGTTCATT
This sequence comes from Acrochordus granulatus, assembly GCA_032468055.1. Classification (NCBI taxonomy): domain Eukaryota; kingdom Metazoa; phylum Chordata; class Lepidosauria; order Squamata; family Acrochordidae; genus Acrochordus; species Acrochordus granulatus. The sequence continues at coordinate 320,507 of JANHZU010004879.1, forward strand.
TTGCCATATCACATAAAAGGAGCATCACAACAGGAGATGTGAGTCTGATTCCATTTCCTCTAACAGGTATGGACAAAGTCATTTTGCAGCCAAATGTTAGGAAATCTTCCTTCTAACAGGGGAGAATGCCAAACATTATGTTGAACAAAGATAAAGACTCTCCGATAGGCTGGGCAAAGGATGTCCACTAAAGTATTGACTCACAAAGAACAAATCAACCTTTTATGATTCATAACAGATAGAAGATCTAGGCTTGGCTATAGTTTATACAATACGGACATAATAAAGAAGAACCTATAATAACCTTCTTTCTCACTCAGTGGAAGTAGGAGTGAAGGAATAAGCATGTAAGTTCAAAATTTGTGGCTAGCCATGCACACAAGGCAAATTATAGTTCACCATTATGTCTCTGTGCTGCAGTATATGCGTTTCAAGGACAACATATTTTCAGAATAAGCCATCCTTTGCTACAATTGAAAACTATACCATGTAAAACATAAAAACAAAGATGCACAAGAATCACCAAGTAGCTCATCAGCATAACCTTACCACTATGTCAGCTGAACACTTCATGAAGGGGGAAGACAGGCGTAACATGAGAGCTCCTTCTGTATCCCTCTGCTGCAATGTATGCCCAGCTTCTTCCCAGCTTCACAAATGAAATGACTGGCATCCACATAGGCAAACTGAATTCTAATTCAACAAAAAAGTTTTACTCCTTGCGTTGGGCTCTATTTTATTTTGCTGAATTTTAAATTAAATGTTAATTTAATTTAATTAAATGTGAGCTTATTTATTCATTTCTCATTTAGCTAAGATCTACCAGAAAAAAGCTTTATAAATACAAAACTGCTTTAGGAACATGGACATGATTTCTTCAAATATAGGTCAGGCATATAAGCAACCAATACTTCAAATTTTTATAATCATTTTTAAAGACGTCATCCTGGAAATAAAAGATATACTTTACTTGAAAGATACATGAGAACACTTTAGGGGAGATGAAAACTGTTTGTTTGTTTGTTTTTTAAATTATGATTGCCTCCTCCCAAAAATATTGAGGTAGATTTTTCAGGGCAATTTATTGTGATCTCTTCATGTAACATTCTGAATAATTGTTTAAAACATTACAGTCAATGATAATCAAAGTAAAAAAGATCCCTTGAAAAAAATAGTCCAAAACAGCAAAGACAATATTGAACAATATAACAGTAGTGTAAAACTTGAAAAATAAAATGTAAAAATCAGAGAAAGAGAATTGAATAAAATACAGCAAAACAAGATAAAAGATAAGATAAAATAGAAATTGTTTAATATGTCTTAATGTAACCCAAAATTGATAGAAAACAAATTTTAATGCAATTAAATTCTTCACTATAAATTAGGGAAAATTGGCTTACGTGGGGAACTAAGGCTACAAATTAAAAAATCAGAATCATAAATGGAATGAAAAAGGAATACTTCTGGATCAAAGAGGGGTGTTCCTAGACCTTCGAGGTTTATTGACTTTAGTGCAAGGCGGGACCACAAAGTTGGACAGGTAAGAGACAATTAAATGGAGCTCACCTTACTACCTCTCCAGGACAAAAATAGAGTCATGCTATCTTTGTCCCGGAGCCATGTGTGCATGACTTTTTTGCATTATCATTAACATTTGGACTTCTATTAAGTCTGCCATTTGATATATCCAGATTGTACTCATAAGTTTCATCATAGGATATGACCACAGCTGCCTTAGCACTTGTAATGTCTTCTCTTTTGATGTATCTAAAGTACAACTTATCTGCAATAGTAATGGGGAAACATTATTTGTCTCAGTGCACAATATTGAATGTGTTTACTGTATTATATTCCACAATTTGCTTTCATCTACCTTATGTTCATTTAATATAATACAGCTAGTTGGGAATTTGGTGATTTCCTGAACACATAGCTAGACATGAGATAGATGTTACAGATAAACAACAAGCACCAGACACAAGGCTGTATTTATTGATAGTGTGGTCATTTTCATTCATACCAATCAATGAAAAGTTTCATCAAGTATAAATGAGTATCATTAAGATTTCCTGCACATGCGCTTAAAGAAAGCTTCAGATGCATGGCTGTTGACCGATGTGCAGTAGGTTTATTCCTAATATTCAAAGCTAAGAACAATGTTTTAGCTAAAAGCCCCATTCATATAGTACACATTGGATATGTATATCAAGCCAAATAATTACTAATCTCAACCCTATCAATAGTCTGATGCCTTTTTTGAAAGGCAGTTTGATCATTATCTGCTTTTTACCACTGCAGGAAATTGATGGTCATGTTCCAAAACTGGGATTCCTTGTTGTCTGCCAAAACCTACGACCCACCTGACATGTTACATTAATATATGTATTTTTTCTAAAATATAGGAAGCTGACATGCTGCAAAACAAAATGCCAGTTTCTTATTTTTTTATTTTCAAGAATGACTCTTTAAACTTTCTTTAAAAATAAGAATGTTGGGGAACTACAAGCCAAATGCTTTGGAAGTATGTCTTCCTGCCCTGCAAAGAACAAAAATGAACAGATTATTGCATTCTATAGCAGGATGTTAAAGCGACCAAGTAGCGTTCTGATACGCATCCCTTTTGCAGATGGCACAATCTTACCTAGTTGCCATTCCTACAAAATTCCAACATCAGTTTTGAAATACAATGTATGTCTTGTATCTGTTCATTAAATCTAAATAAAACAACAAAAACATAGTCAAAATTTTAAACAATGACTACAAGCTCAGTGATATGAATTACAACTACTTCTGCCTAATCAACTGTGATGTGAAAGTATGTCTGTTGAAAAAAATTGGAAGGGAAGAATGAGACAGACGCATAGTTTTAAAACATGCTAAAAACCAATGAGAGCCAGTTTGGTGTAGTGGTTAAGGGATCAGACTAGAAACTTGGGGACTGTGAATTCTAGTTCTGCCTTTGAAATGAAGCCAGCTGGGTGACCTTGGCCCAATCTTTTTCTCAGCCCTAGGAAAGAGTCAACAGCAAACCTTTCCAAGTAAACAGCAGGGATTTGTCCAGGCAGTCTCTGCGAATGGAGATTGAACAGAAAGGGGGAAAAAGGTACCAAGGGTGTCACACTATTATTGTAAATAAGAAATGGCTTTTGGCTTTTTTAAGATATCAGAATGGAAGGGGCTTTTTTTTTTGCAGTAGAAACTAAAGTCCAAAGAAGAGTAAAACAAAACCAATTTCAATAAACAGTTCATTTATTATTGTGAGATGCTCATCACTCCCAAATGTTAATATACAGTAATTGCAAACCCTGACTTTTGTCTGGATACTGCATGGTTTTTCAAGGGTCTAAGCGTAGGATATTGAAAGGTAGAAAACGCATGCATCTTTATTGCAAGGGAACAAGTGTGAACCTGCAAAGAACTGCCAACCCCACAATTGTCTCCTGAATAAATCATGTTTCTCTTAAATCACTTAACTCAAGATAAAAAGGAGGATTGTGAATCTTTAATTGTTCAGGGGCTCTTTTCCTTGGTTTACAAAGCCTTTATTTAACCTCAAAATAGATAAATGCAGAAGCAAGTTAAAATTGTTGATTTCCCTCAAAATAAATACTGTACTTGCATTTATTTTATTCCTTAGATTATTTATATCATGCTCTTCGTCACCAGTCTGGGTGATTTCTCATCAATCAATAAACTCGTAACAACCAGAGGTCCTGTGCAGGCTTTAGTTTTCATTCAAAGTTAAGAAATCCTTTCCATTTTGTAATTTAAAAAAGCCAAAGGCCATCTTACTTCCATTCAGAATGAAAATGGAGACTATTGATACGTTGTCATGTTTTTCAGTGCCCTTCTCCCTCGTCTTTTTAGCAGGAGCATTTTTACCCATCAGTCAGTAGTGACCAGTCTGCCAACCTCTGGTGGCACTGGATTCCTGCCTTGTATGGAGTGACAGGGACAAAGGTAGAAAAGTCAGAAAAAGAGCTGAGCCACTGGGTGTGCTAGTTAGAGACGAACTTTCAGTGAACTCTGCTGGGAAGGAAGAAGAGGATGAAACACACCAGGCACAGCTCTCCAAAAGGAGGGAAGGGGGAGAATCAGAGGGGAGCAGCCCTCCTGCATCCCCTTCAGCACAACTCACTTTAGAAGCAGAAAACAACAGAGGGTTGTGCAAATGGCCTTCCCAGGGGGTACATTCAGTAACAGAGGATGCCAACACAGCTCTTTTCTCAAACAAATCCTTCAGCAGCAGAACTAGGGGCCAGCTGATGGATTTGCAATGTGTTGGAACCAAACAGGAATTCCTTTTATTCTGAAAGTCACCATGGAGTTTGCAAAGAAAAAGGAACTTTGGGGAGAACACAATTGTAAACCGTTCCCCAGAGATTCATACAACAAAGAATACCAAAGAAGTCCCATAGAGGAAGCTTTTTTAAAAAAAGAGGAGAAAAAGCAAATACTTTATAAGATTATGTTTCTCCAACCTTATGTTCCTGATCTGCAGAAAGGAAAATTAGAGCTTTTCATTAATTGTCCCTGTGAGAGTGGCAGAAGTTTTCTAATTTGGGTGAGGGGTGATAAGAATTTTTTAAACTTATTTTTAGCCAGCTCTGCCGATCATGAGCATCCTCAAAAATATAAGGACTTCAGCTCCCAGACTTACCAATCATTATGGTCATGGCTGAGAATTTTGGAAGTTGATGCACAGATATCCAACTCCCATCAGATGGACACATCTATCTTATTGGAGGAAAAAAATGGGCTTCAAGAAGGAAGCCAGGCACTTCTACGGCAAGGATTCTCTGTTTTCATACCCAGTTCCACAGCAAACTTTACAGATATAAGCATCTACAACCCATGCAGGAATCCCATCCAAAACCTGACTTGCCACACATGTTGGACAAAGCAGGTCCACCATCATTATGCAGGCATGAACTCTCAGGGCACACTTGACAAGGAGCTCAGCATGCACGTTAATGCCCCTTATTTCATAACACTTTTAAGACTCTCAAATCTACCTCCAAGATTTCAGTTCCAAAAACTGATAAAAAAAGTCTTCTGTTCAATTGGGTAATAACATGAAATCCTTTCAGAATATAGCCAACCATTCTTAAGATAAGATCCTGGTAGACATATCCCGTGGAGATTAACCTTGTTTCCATTGTATCATTCAAATCAGCATGATTTCCTGGACAGAATCATGGCAGGTCACCACTTTAACCAATCCAGCATTTCTGGATTATCTAAGCTTGTAGAGACTGCAATGAAATCATTAGAATTATGCTGAAAAAGAAATAGTATATAAATGTCTCTTCATCTGACTGTTATTTAGATTGGTGCTCAGACACCCCTCCACTTTCTTGATTCTTGGCTCAAAATCCAGTAACCCCCAAATACATCCTACAGTCAATAGGCAGACAGATGCATCCTATTTAAGTCAACAAGAAAAACTGAAAGGCTCTCAGATTTCAGAATTACACAGACAATAGTACATACCAACTAACGACATTAAAGCAGACAAGCCCACAAATCAAATCACACTTAGAATTTCCAACACCACCTTTCAAAGTCTCTTAATTATCATTTCTAACATATCCTTACAGCCCTGTTTGGACACCGAAAATGTGGCCATCAAAAACAGATGATAATTAAAGGTACTATTCAACAGCTTGGATTCAGTTGGAGTTGCCATGATTTCGAATCCCAAGTGGCATTTCTCACCTATCAAAAACAGGGGGAAAGAAAGAGTAGAAAGAAAGGAGACTTTGGTTCTTTAATGATGAGGGAATCACACATGTTCATCAGAAGCACTGCAGTGTTTCATAGCAGCAAGAAGGTGGGCTAAATTAGGATTAAGACATCACTCCAGCCCCAGGCCAAAGGTTCAGTTCTGGGAAATGTTTTTAAAGTGTTTCCAAAAACCCAACCACATTACATCGAAATAGACCCCTTGCTCAAACCTGATGGATGAATGTCTTGAGCTCCTGGCACAAACCTCTGAGAGAGAGAGGAGAAAAATAAAGAGGAGGCTTTGCTTATGAAAGAGAAACAGATTGGTGATGTGGTGAAGGCACCAGGCTACAAACCAGGAGGCTGTTGAGTTCTAGTCCCACCTTAGACATGAAACAGTTGGGTTACTTTACGCCAGTCTCTCTCAGCCCTAGGAAGGAGGCAGTGGCAAACCATTCCCAAAACCTTGCCAAGAAAGCTGCAAGGACTTGGAAATTATAAAGGAGGAGAAAAAACAGCGTTGGGAAAACAAAATGCTCTCTGGCTCTGGTTAGCTGATAAAAATATGAGAAATATAAAAGTATATTTTCAGTTTAACAACTTAATCAAAACGGTTTGAAGAAAGGAGATTGGAATTCTCTGATATAGAGCTGAACACGCTGTATGTCTTCAGCAGCACTCTTCTTTCTTATTTCTGTTTAAGAATTCTCACCCATGAATTCAGTCTTGGACTAGATACTTATATAATAAAGTGTCTCACGAGACAAATCCTTTGCAGTTCCTCAAAGCATATCTCAAAGAAGAATCACATTTCCTTTTTCCATCTTCGACTGATTTACACCTCCACGGTTTCAGGCTTTCAGAGGAAGTCTAAAAAGCAAAATACCACATTTAAGGTGGCCACATTTTTCTTCCTCACACACATGCAAAAATGGGAAAGGAAAGTTAAATTTGTTCAAGAAACAAGAAGAAGAAAACAAGGAACAACCAGGAAGAAACTTTGCAGTCAATATTGAGTTGCAAAGATCTGGGGGTGGGGAAGCTTGCTGCTAGCAGACAAAATGTGTTTTGAAAACAATTGTTAAAAAAGGGAGGAAGAAAATTGAAACCTTTTCCCCAAGAATAAAAGTGTGAATGCATAACCATATGAAATCCTATTTAAACCATTACCTTGGACCCTATAGCTAATTCCTTCTTCCAGTGAGAAGTCCTCTAGCTCTGTCCCTACAGCCAGATTTTCTTTCTCTCTATATGGTTCTCTCAGTTTACCTTCCTCACAGCTCAAAAAAGGAGGGGCACAAGCAGGGTGAGCAAGCAAAGGCAGTATAATTCTTAACTCTCTGGAATCTCCCATTTCCAGCAGAAGCTGGTCAAACCTGCATTATAGGGTTCAATATAAGACAAAGGACCTCTCTCCCCCTTATAATCCCGACTGCTTTTATTCCAGATAAAGGAGAGGAAAATACTGACACTCCTGGACAACAAGAATCGCAAGACGGTTTTGGGAACTGGCAGCAGGATCTGATCATATCATTCAGAGGATGACCCTAGGAAGAAAGAAAACTCTGAAGAATTCCAGAGCTCATTCCTTTACATAGATCTGTTCTACCAGAGAATTTCAAAATCAATGCTGAAAATATTCAAAAGAGGAAAAAAGCATTCAAAAAAATCTGCTAGCTATCAGATCTATCAGTATGAAAATACTCTCGTTGCAAGCTAGTGGCAAAAGACAGACCCACTCAACAGTAACAAGCACCTCTACTTATGATGAACACTACAGAATCCAAGAAGGAAGGGGCAAGCAAGTACATCTGTCCACAGACTAAATATTCTTCCTGAAATGGGTGTTTGTTCAAAGCTTTCTTGAAAGCTTTAAAACCAGAAAGGAGAGCTTATAGTTTCCGACCATCCATACTTCTACCCGGTCTGCTCTTCCCATCATGACCTCCAAGCTGAGAAGAGGAAGAGATGGGGGAAGGGGGGCACTTCATTGCCTTGTGTGCAAAGATTAAGGTACTCCAAATGTGCAAATGTTAGAGAATGGACCAAATAGGCAGAAAGCAAATTCCAGCCACCTCGGGAAATATTGAGCAGCATCCAAATGCAGGCTCTGCAAATAGCATGAGATTCTGGCAAGGAGGGGGAAAAGCTTTGGTAGATGCACCTACCCTTAATCCTCCCTGGATACCTCAAGAGGAATATTTGTTCAAGAAATGCAGAGCACATACACATGAAAAAAGAATGGGCAGGAAATTAGTGGAGCCAAATGTCAGGTCAAGGCTATAGAGAAATCCCATCCAGTAGAAACAAGTCATTTGCTAGCAAATCGTCCCATTCAGAATAATGGTGTTAGGCTCAAAGAAGCAGGCTCAGACCATTCAGTTCTAATCTAAAGGTTTACTGAAGTTACAAGGTCAAGGAATTTCTCCAATTGTCAGCCCAACACCTGGACTTTCCAGATTAGGCTAATGGAAGACGTTGGACCTTTGGCGTTTGTGCATGCGCAGAGACTCTAAACCGATTTCCCTCTTCACTCTGGGCTCAGCCCCTCCTTCTCCCACAAACAGAATGGATTCTAGCATCTCTTTTTCCCTTTCTTTTTTATTGAGACTCACTGAGTCCCAATAAAGGCTACAGTAATTCTAACCAAATGCAGTCCAGAGAGAAATAGCTTCTCAGATGTGCCCCAGTCCTAAAATGATCATCAATATGCTCGCTCACTGCACAAATAATACACATTTTCCATCAATCCTGTGGCTGCTAATTGGCAATATGTCATGTTGTAATAGACTGACTGTAGTTCCAAAACTCCTTTCTGGGGGCTTGTCATGGCTTCCCATTCTGTTGTTATTAATAATTTTGAAGACTACCACCTGAGATGGCCAAATCACCTTGGCTCATGATGAGGCTATCCTTGAGTGCTGCTTCGATGCTTGGCTTGCAAATGGCAACCAACTGGAAACTGCTGAGGACTCCATTATTCTCAGACCAGCTGTTTCGGTTAACTTCTTAATCTACCTGAGCAGACAACTCAACGTGACACACACTCAGACACATATGCTCATAATTACAAGGAGAAACAAACCCTTGAACTTGGTGCTTGTATGTGTCCTGCGACAAATTCTAAGGGCCCAGCAGCATCCTTGGCAACTGCCATGACATGGATACTGACCTGGCTTTAAGTATGGTTTGTATGTCTGTTTTGCCATATGATTGCTCATGCACGTGACTAGAAACAGGATAGTCACATGGAGAAGCAAATAACTGTGTGAACTGGCTGCTGGTGTGTAATTCTTCTTGTCGTCTGCTCCTTTGGGAGTATCTGATTAGGGTCATATTTTAAAATCTGACTAATAATGTAGAAGGCAAACTGTCTAACCAAGCCTTATTCTTCATTGCAATTTTGTATCCAGTCTCTCACTGAATGCCTTACGGAGTTAAATAATTCGAGACAGCAGGCAGTATAAAGTATAAATTACAGAAAGCAATGGAGTAAAGAGATTGTATGCTGAATAAATTAAAGCTTTCAGTTGTGAGAAATGGGTGAGGAGAGGAATTAGGAGCCATGGAGGCAGTAGGACAATGGAGTCATTTTTAACTCTGGTGGGAGATTGAGGGCATTTCCCATGGAGAAACAAAATGAAAATTATGACAGGATCACATGCAACAGGCTAAAGGAGTTTAAAAACCAGATGCGCACCCTCAGCAAAACTTTGGTGCTCTGGGGCATCCTTAACATTTGGAGGGGCACTGCTACAGAATCTGTGGCAATGCTACCAAATTGATCGTATCAAAAATGTGGAAAGGATACAATTTTTTAAAAAAATTGTAGTTTGGAGGGATTTTGTTTTTAATAAACTGTCTAATCACATTTTTGACTGACATCAGCGATCCTTCTCTCCTTCCTCAAAATGGTGGAGAACCATGGCATTGCTTTTCAACAGTCATGTTTGAAGAAAGCTCTTTGGCCTGCAAGCAACAGGAAGCTAGGACATCAAGAGAGTGCAAGTTGCTCTCTATTGACAGTATGCGAAGAGGCAAATGCTATGGAGTTATCAGCTTCCAACCAAGATATGGAACACAGGTCTTAACATGTGCAGATTGGACTTGCTGTTTACTTGTTCCATGTTGATTTATTGAAAAGACAATTTGAGTTGAAAGAGCTGGGGAGAATTCCTACCCTTTCTGAAGACAACCTCAGAGTTCAAAAGCATCTTGATAGGCTTGAACAGTGGACTCTATTTAGCAAAACGCAGTTCAGAAGCCAGGGTTTTGCACTTAAGAAAAGTGCAGGATAAGCAGTCCCTTGCTCAGCAGTCATGCTTGTGAAAATGATCTGAATGTCCTGGAAAACCACAGATTAAGATTAAGTATAAACCACTTGTGTGCTGCAGCTGCCAAAAGAGCTAATGCAATCTAGCCAATACTAGAACCAACCACTAGTTTTTAGTGTAGCATTGCAAATGGCAGCACATGAATGAATGAATGAATCAAATCACTTCTGCCTTATGGCAAAAATTAAATAAAATCCAGCACTTCCTTCAAATCCTGTGCTACAGCGAGAACATTCAAAAGAGGAGAGGGATAAGCAAAATACAGGAAAAAAAATAAAGATCTTAGTTGGCTGTTAGTGACCCTGACTGGTCCCATAAAAGCTAAGCAGGGTGGGATCAGCCAGGTTAGTCCTTGAATAGGAAATCCCTGGGCTGTGGGCTAGACTAGAAAGACACAAAAACATTCAAGAAAACGAATGGGAAAAACTAACTTCTACACTCCTGCCAATGAAATAATAGTTCAAGAAGTCAGCAGAAGCTAAACATGACTCAAGAGAGACTGATGTAGGAGAAGAGATGGCAGAGCCAGGGGCAGCGATGAAAAAAGGGATTAGTCTAAAGTCACTATGTAGCCACAAATATACAAAGTCCACCCCCTCCCCGATTGCCACTGAACCTTGCCTGATGTCAACAAGATGCTGACTATTAGTTGAGAAGATTCTTGTGTATAGACTTTAGCAATAAATCTTTAAGAAACTTTAAGAAACTTAAAGAATCTTTAAGAAACCTTTAAGAGTGAGCCTGGTCTTTCATGCCTGACAATAATTTTCTCAAGTGATGTGTCAGCACCTTGTTGACACCAGTTAAAGTTCAACAACAATCACGGGGGGCTGGGGGGAGTGGACTTAGTATGTTTGTGGCTATGTAGCGACTCTAGACTAACCTCTTTTTTCACCTGGTTCTGCATCTCTTCTATCTATATAGTGACCTCTTTGCCCCCATGAAAGCCATGAATCATGCTGGGGATGGGATATGTGTGTGATGGTGGTGCTGTCTTATTTCCAATTTATAGATACACAGCATCAATAAATTGCACCAATAATCCCTTGGGACCTAGCATACACTAAGGAATGACACCACTACCACCAATACCCATGCCTAGGCAGATGTGACGCCAGCCTTGTCTTAGACATAGGGGGAAAATAGCTATTATTCAAATGGAAGATTCACCGTACTGAAAAGGAGCAGATATCATGCATTTCTTTTAAGGAATCAAGAAATGGGAAGTACAAAGGTTTAGCCAAGGTAAGGTCCCTTGCTGTTCGACTTTACTCAAGATCAGTTTCAAGTAAAAATGAGGGCATTTCTCTTCCAAAGTTTACTCTTTGGAATTTCAGAGTCAGTGGCTAAACGCTTCTACACAAGTAACAAGTGTATGATACATATTCAGTCACTTGCATGTGATCTGCCTGCCTATCCTTCCCTTCATCTCGGATTCAGCTCCAGAAAAAGAAAATAGATGTACTTCTTCCAAGGAGAAAAGGAGGAGAAACCCTGATCTGAGGAAATCATTGATATGCTCTGCCACTGATTCAGTCAACTAAAAAGAAGGAAGGGCTGCAGTTTATGGTCAAAGTTAGGCCCCAAACATTTTATTGCCCTGAAATCAATAGCAGTTATTTTAGTATCTCACTAAAATCAACTTAAGAAAGGGATTCGTCTAGAGTCGCTACATAGCCACAAACAATTTACTAAAGGTAAAAGTTTCCCCTATCAGTCGTGGCTGGCTCTAGGGGGCGCTGCCCATCTCCCATTCATAGCAAAGGGAGCCAGCATTTGTCCAAATATGCTTCTGTGGTCATGTGGCCAGCATGACTATATGCCAAGATGCACGGAACGCTGTTACCTTTCCCACCTAAATTAGGCAGCACCTATTTATCTAATTGCTTTTTTACATGCTCTAGAACTGCTAGGTTGGCAGGAGTGGGGGCAAGTAACAGGAACTCACCCCATTACTCTTGGGTCTTGAATTCAAGCTGCTGACCTTCCAGCTGACAAGCCCAGCACCTTCACCACTCAGCCACCATTTCTCCCAAACAATTTATTTCAGGACCCATCTGCCTGTCCTGAGTAATGGTAGCTGGGCTAAAGCTGTCTTTGTAACAGGAAACTGTGAGTAACAATAAAGTTCCTCTCTCAATGAACAATAAGTTGAGGAACATTTTCTCAACTAACTGCAGCAGTTTCAAAGCTGTGCTTTCACAATTCAAATGTAATTCTCAGTCATATGAACATTACCTAGAGATTATGCAGAAGCCAAATTGCCAATCTGACCATTAGTGGCTACCATTCACTATCACAGATTAGAATTTCAGTTTACTCCTTTTCCCACTTAAAGACCCCAAAAAAGCAATTTCTAGTTAGTCCATTTCCAGTTTTATAATAATAACAACCCTTTTTACACAACCATTCAGATTCCAAGATAGTGTAGAATATAGATAATAAATTACTAAAAAAAAGCACAATTCAATAAAACACTTAGCAATCATAGCAACATCTAGTCAGACTAAGGAATAACATCAATTAAAATGCCTGTACAGACAGACACAGTTAAAAATAGCATCTAAAATATGAATTGTGCTGCTGGAGAAGACTCTTGAGGGTTCCTTGGACGGCAAGGTGATCAAACCAGTCAATCCTACAGCAAATCAACCCTGATTGCTCTTTGGAGGGACAGATATTGAAGCTGAAGCTCAAG
>JANHZU010004879.1:333365-347532 GCA_032468055.1 Acrochordus granulatus
ACTCCGGGAGGCAGTGCAAGACAGGGGGGCCTGGCGTAATGCAGTCCATGAGGTCGCGAAGAGTCGGACACGACTGCGCGACTGAACAACAAATGTAGACAGGCTTTCTTTTTCCAAAACTTTGTTAAAAAAAGCCTACACTTGAAGAATACTGGAAAGTTCAGTTGGAGCAATATTTGGAATCATGGCTCTAAAGTAAATCCTGGGTATTGGTTGTTCAATTTTATTTCCCATTTTAATTTAAGATGTTGGTTTAAATTTTAAAACTTAAATCTCAACTGTCATTCCTTATGAATCAATCTAGTTATTAGGTCTACTGGCTGCATACTTTGGATGCACACCTTAGTGCTGAATACATAGTTACATTTATTTATGTTATTGTTTTATGTACTGCTGTCTTACAAGTATACTGAGAGCTTCTGTACCGAAGTCAAATTCTTTGAGTCTCTCTTAAGTTCTGTATGGCAAGGTACCCAAAATACTGTGATTTGGATTGAAATGAATGAAAGCGATTTGGGGACTGGTGTGTTATAAAATGCATTTCTTTCTGAATTATGACTAGTTCCTTTTGAAAAACTATTAAAGTACATCATTTTAACCTACCATTAAAGTTGCTTTAACTGGTGTCACTATTATTTCTAACATTGGATAATGGCATAATGCATATTTCATACTTCATGATGTCGCTGCTTCATATTTTTAAAAATGTTTGTAATTCTTGCAGGATGGTAATATACATTTAAGGCAATTTTAGGAATTCACTCACGGGAACACTCATACTTGCTTCTCTCAACTGTTTTTGGAATACAAAACAAAACATTCAAAAACATTCACAGGAAAGAATGAAAGATGCCATACAATCAGTCTAACAATCCACCTATTTTTCTCTCTACTCCAAAGGAAAGGCTACTGCTGAAAGAAATAGTGATGCCTTTTAATCCCCAATATTTTTCATTCTGGGGATACCAACTCTTCTTCCTTTCAGGCATTGTGATCCTACAAGCAACAACTTCAACATCTTTCTTTTTCTCACATACAGTACAACTTATTATGCTTTCCATAACAACTCCTGTGTTAATATTCCAATAATTGTGAAATCTATTACATTTATCTTACTCAACAGTAAAATATGAAAAAATCAAAATATAATTCCCCTCAGGATACATCAGTATTAAATCTTGTCTTTTATCATTTTTGGGAAAAAAATGTTAAGATTTCATGCAACTCACAGTATTTATATATCAATGATTCATGACAACCAAGCTTCTATAAAAAATATCCATAACTCCTTTAAAATAAATAGAAATGACAACAGGTAAGGAAAAATTTTGGCCAGTAAAGATTATCTGCTCTCTAAAAACTTTATAGATACTTTACAGAGTTTATCCTAGAAATGTTAATATCATGAAATATTAGCTGCATTGTTACAAGGAATGGGGGTATAATTTCCAGTATACTCTAGAGTCAACTGAAAACAGTAATAGAACGAATACCAGTTCAGTATGTTAGAACTCCAGAGTTGAGAAGAAACAGATACAGAAAAAAATAGTAGTCGGCAACCATATCAACAAAGTAATATATTAATCTGGCAAGACATTACCCATTTAAACTTTACTGAAAAAAGATGTCCTGGTTGCAGTATTCTCTGTGCTGGCCTGTGTATTCATTTCTGGTCAGGAAATTTAAGAAATTTCTGTCTCGAAAAATCTTTTTCTTTTAATCCCTGGGTAGTTTACATGGAAATTATCATAAATCATAGCCATTAACGTTCTACTATCATAGCCGTATTACAGGAAGGAAAATAAAATACTGTGCTAAAAATAAATTTGCTAAAAACTAAACAGGTTGGAAACGGCCAGGTGCTTGTCATATAATTTTTGCTCATGGACAGAATGCTGAAACCTGGAAGGTATGCTTTCAATTACTGTGTATAATTTGGTAGAAAGTATATGGGGCAAAGCAATGTATCTGCTGGAAATACTCCTGGGACCAGAACTGTACTGTACTCCACAATTCCAGTTTCCCAGACCAGTCAAAGAGCTCAGGAACACAGTAAATCCTCTCTTAGATTCTGCTGTTTTGGAAAGCATCGTATGTCTCTGCAGATTAGCATGCATATTATTTGCAAAACCAAACCCAGAAGTCAACAATATACACAAATATGAGCAGTAAGATAAACATATGCATATATAAATATGGATTTGCTGTTGTATGTGCATTCCCTCACATTTTCCTGTGGCACGTGGGTGAGGAATTCACAGTCTTCCCATCCATATTTTTGTAGAGCTGGGTTTTTAATAATTCTGTTTATCGCCGTTTCCCCTCCCAAATGTCCTGTCCCCATATTTCAACAAGTAATACTTATGAATATGATCAAATAAGAACAAATATATCCCAAACTGATTTAAAAAAAAACACCAAATTCTTTCTATGTGTTTGCAGGATCAAAGAGTTCCACCTTTTGTCAGATCACATGGAAGTTTCAGTATGCAAATAATATGCAAAATTAGTTACACTGCTCTTGGCAGTGACATTTTCAGAGCGGCCCTCAGTTCTCAGAGTGGCTAATCAGCCAACTGGAATGAACCAGTGGTAGGGCAACGCAGGCTTTCTCATCTCACCCCAACTATTCAACTTCTGAGGAAGAGGGACATTTTTTAAAAAGTTATACTTTCACCCACCATCTGCTACAACTTCGAAGTATGTCCGTTTCCACTCAGGACACAAATCAGTTAGAGACCGTGACAAAGAAGAGATTAAAAAAGAGTCCCAGGGAATGAAAAGCACAAACCCACATTAGGTTTGTTCAGCCTAGAACGAGAAAGGCCAGGAAGGATTAACAGTAAAAGAAAATGCAACCTGCTAAGATGTTGTTCTTGCTGCACTTACATATTTATTCAAGCTGCACTGCATCCCATTAAGAGAGACTGTAGGGACCCCTTTACATTGTATTACAGGAGACGCATAATGAATGGCTCCTCAAGAAGGTCAGCCTTTGGCTCTGCAGCCTTAAGGGCTTCCAGGCCTTGAATGCCAATGTTAGGTGCTTTGTCTAGGTTAGGAGCTGCACAAATAAGATTTAACAAAGGATATCCTTAGTCATCATATACGGATTGCTGGAGTCAAATAACCCCAGTCATTCAACTGTTCACACAATGCAGAATACATACACAGAATTTCAGAGGCTCAGGAATTCAGGTTTTCTGAAATGCACTCTTTTCTTTTATGCATCACTTTTCAATGTATAGCAAGTGAATTTACAGTCATGTTTCTTGTCACTGTCAGACCTTTTATTTTTCAGATTGAGATCTGAGTTACTGACTGTTAGATCCTTCTTGAAGAAAGAAAAAGAAGGGAAAGAAACAGGAGACAGTTTGTAACGCTCCATAACTGAGCATCTGACCCAGGAGCTGAAACTCGGTGCGTTTTCCTCTGAGCTGGAGGAAAGAACACACATCTTTCTTTTCCATAAAGAAAAAAAAAACATTTGGAAGTTGAAATAAATAAGTACCGGATGTCAGAACATTGTTCTCTGAGCATCTGCTGTTTAAGATCACCCTTGATTGATGACAGCTATTTTTAATTGTTGCTTTTAAAATTTAAATGCCCCCCTGAGACATGTTATAAGTGTATTAGCACATGGCAGGAGGCCTGTGAGGTGGGAAACACAGAATGAGTATTTTCATGTCATTAACACTTGAAACCAAGAAATACAGTTTAAAATCTGGTAACCCAGAGAAACAATAGTCAAAAAGGCTAATCCCCAGTACATATTTTGTAAGTTTCCTGGCCTTGGTATATGACAAAATTAAAGATCTGTAATTACTCATACACAAACCATGCATTTTTAATGACTCTCTAAAGCACCGTAGCAAGAAAAATATTTCTGTTTAAGTAGATTATAAATTACAACAATCTAGCCATTTCTGGACTCTTTTAAACAAATGTAAATTTTAGAAAAGTGTTAAGATATAAATGACACAATAAGTATTCCTGCCTCTGCCTCCCTCTTTATCTGTTTTTCCTCTTACAGACAGACACATCATCACATAAATCACATTCTATCTGCACCACTTAAAATATGCATATTACAACAACGCAATACCAAGGGTGGAAAACTGTTTCCTTTTCATTAAAATATATTTTTGGAATGAAATAAGTTTGCAGAGATATGCATTAAAAGGAGGGGAAAGATGCAAGGAAATAATAACATTTCTCCTTACCTGTTTTTTCTTTAATTTCACACAAAACATTAAAAAGTGCAGGTTTCATTCTGTGACAGTTTAGAGCATGTTTTCTGCAAGGAAATCAAAAGGATTACGTTTGAAATGAGCCATGGAAACGTGAAGAGCTTTAAAAATAGATTACAGGGGATTCCTTATGCAAAAAAGTATTAAAGATTATAGCCCAGTGGAAATTGTGCCCAAGTGAAAAACAGCGTTCAATTTCATTCTGAATAGGATATCAGTTTAGTTATTGTAAATGCTACCAACATAGGGAACTATTGACACCACTATTTCAGCAGCATCCATAAACTATACTTGCTGGCCAAGCTATTAACGGATCAATGCCAGGAGCACGTAAAAGCCTTCCTAGTGTTTAATGATGATCTTATTCAACCACGTAGGGAACTTTCGTATCTTTCCCTTCCCTTCCCTTCTTTTTTGTTCTATTCATCCACGTCTTATAGTTCTTTGCGTTGAAGCAGCTCTGCTGGAAAGGTCTGAAAAGCCCTTCAAGGAAACCTGAAGTACAGAATAGCCATTTTCAGAATGCAGAGCTATACTGCCAGAGGGGGGAAAACATCTAATAAGGCAGGTTGGAAATGGAAAAAATTAATTACTTTTATGTTCTTAATATTCTGCTGGCTTCCCTGAAGGATTAAAAACTGTACAGTTAGAAAAAGAAAATAGCAAGATTAATCAGGATAAGAAAGCATTACTACCACCATCATCATCATCATCATGTTGCTATTCTAGTGTGCAAGAAGGGAGAATTTATATGGGTCATTTCCTGCTCCACTTCCTTGTGCCAAAATGGTCCAGTGGTTGTTTGTTTATTAGGCTGATTAGTTACATGTCCCAGCAGATGCCCATGGGAGGAAAGAAACAATCTAACATCGCTCTAACAATTACTATTTGACAAGTAATCTCTTCTGAAGATGTGCTGCAATAATATGCAAGAAGTCTAATCTCACTGGGCATCAAAGAATGGCTTGAGAATCAAAATCACATGTCATCAGAACATGAACATTTTGGTGCCTCGGGCAGAAAAATCGAAGAACCTCCTCGTTCCACTGATTAACATGGAATACAATCCATTAGGCAGGCCTCCTTCGCCAGCGGCCCGTCATTTCTATGGGCTTCGCAAGAGAGCATCCCACTGGTTTGTACACAATGTGTTCGAACTGCTTGCCTTCCATTCCACAGCCCTGGCAGCACCAAAATCCACGCCCGTGGCTCGCAGCACAGAGTGTACTTTCATTTCCCAAATATCAGAATTATAAAACAACAGTATAAATAAAAATGAAAGTTTGCTGCCACATACTTAAAATTGTCTTTGATATCTCTAATCAGTAAGTTATGCAGAACAGGAAAAAAAGTGAAGTACTTTTCCTTCTGAAAACCTGATCTGTTTTTTACAAGTCTGTAAGCAGTGCTGCCCAGACAAGAGTAACAGGCAATACAAAGCATCTTTACCCTTGTACTGATTTTCAATCAGATTAGCACACTTAATAGTGTCTATATACACCAAGTCTTTCAACTCTTGCAACTTTTAGAAGCAACATCTTCCCTGTGCTTTGTCTTACAGCTGTACTGGAAAGCATCATTCACCAGAAGCTATTGTTCATCAAGTCCAAGCGTTCTATCAAAACAAGGTTATGAATCCTGTACTTCTCAGCCCAATGAAGCTTTAAAACATATATGCATTAACACATAAGAACTACTGAAATCTATGCAACTTACCTGTGAATAAGGACTTGAAAAATTCCACTGTTTACTGTTAACCGCACGTACATCAACACCATCTCAATAAGTCTTAGCTATTACAAACCAAGTAAGATATGCAATTTACCACTGACACATAGATTCTAGCAGTCTATATTCCATGCAATCGTGGAAAGGACTAGAGACACAGAGTGCAAGTAAAATGCTAACAGCTTTTCTTCAGGTAAGCTTATGCAGCTAACTATTTTCCAATTTTGTTTTTCCTTTATTTACCAATCTTGTGTGTTGTAAATTGATTTTTTTTCATTTTTAACTTTAGACAAGAGTTTGCAGAAATGTGTTAGGGGAATGCTATGCAAATTCTACATGCTTATGTACATTGGCATGTGTGTATATGTGTTTTGAAGAAGCTCCATTTTTAAAACACACAAATGTGCACATGTGCACTAGAAGTGTAACACTATAATACTATCCTCACTGAAGTTTTACAAAATAATTCTAACAATAATTTTAAAAAAACATACTTTTTTTCCTGAAAATTCAGTCTGATGATAAACAGACTGACCTGGTGACTTGTGTAAAAAGATGAACAACTGCAATACTAAAGGTAAAACTACTTGAACAATTGTAAAACGCTTCAATGTGCATGATGAATCACAGGCACAAACTACTTGTCATAGATTATGATCTGCTATTTCGTATAGAGAATGCATGTGTTTTCATATGTGGAAGCATGTCCTGGAACCGATATCTATTTGTGAAGGTAGCAATAGCGACATTTAGAAGCTGCATTCTCCCAGCTTCTAGGCTCCTTAAAAGCTTCAACTCCTAATTGTAAAAATATATATCGATACTTCTGGGTATCACACACAGAAAAAAATACAATTCCCAATGCAGCATCAACCATTGCCACCACAAGAGGAGAGGAAACTATTCTGTTTGTACTGTACAGAGGGGCCACCAAAGGGAAGAAGCATTAAATGATATTAAGCCCACTGATTTCCAATGGGATTAAGTATGCTTAAGTTTTTTTGGACTGTAGCTAAAGAGCTGTATGGTAAGGAAGGACTAAGCTTCCAACCAAGGCCTTTGAAGGGTTTTGCTTTTTTGCAACTCCAAAAATAGAAATCAGCTTTTTATAGCCACTCTGTCTACACGTTTCTTTAAAAAGATAAAAGCGCTCAAAAATCGGAATTTGTAACTGAAAATCTGGAATAACTGCCGATACAAGAACCTACTCGCCATCTCTGTTAGACAGCAGTTGCGACCGACAGTACACCCAAAATGCAGTCTTTCAAACATTACAGCCTAGCTCAGAGAAAGACAAGATTTAACTTCCTTTTTGGACCAAATGCAGACTAAGTTGCCTGTCCGAGGTTTTCCGTTCCCGAGCGACTGCAAACAAAAGCACATGGGGAGCTGCAGCTCCAAGGCCGGCCGGCCGGCCAGCCAGTCCAGCGAGCCTCGTTGGGCTCGGCTCCAGGCGGCCGCGGAGCACCGGCCGCTCCGCGGAGCCTCGCTCCGGAGGGTGAGTCAGAGGCGCCTTTGGTCTCTCCGGCAGCCACGAAAGCGGGACTTTCCTCGGGAAGACTTTGTTTCCGCAGGCTAACGGAACCACGGACAGCCCCAGCATCTGTCCGGGCCAGACCCCGTTGCTCAATACCCGCAAGCATCCGCCTTCTCGGCGGCGGCATCACCAAGGACTCACCTGGCCTGCGCTTCGTCCAGACTCTGGTCGGTGATGGTCATGATCTGCTGCAAAATGTCCCCGATGTCTTGCTTGCGTCCCCCCTCGGTTTCGGCGCCCGCGGCTCCGTCCGGCATATGTTGGGACAGGCCCGGGTGGCCGGCCATCCCCACCCCGGCGTGGGAGTGCATCAACCGGGGCTGATCCTCCATCCCCGAGGCGAGGCGAGGCGCGGCGCGGACGGGGCCCTTCGCGTCCCTCTTCCCGGGCTTTTTCGGGAGCGCGCTTCTGGCGGGAGAGGAATCGCCCGCCGGGCTCGCCTCCTTCCCTCGCCGTTCTTCTCTCGCTTTTAGGAAGGAAGGAGTACCGTTAGCCCTCCGCGAGCCCCCAACCCTTCCCGGTGGGCGGGCGGGCGGGCGGGCAACGGCGCCCTCGGAGTCCTCGCAAAGGCGGTCGGCTCCAGCCGGCAGGGAGACCCCTTTCGCGGCGTGCCGGAGCAGGAACTCTCCCGTCCCCTTCCTCCCGTCCCAGCAGCTTCTCGCCCTTCGCGTCGAGGTGGCCGGCGGAGCAGCGCTGCAGGCGGCCGGCAAGCTGCGCGGAACCCTCCCTCGGGCAGGAGCCAGCAAACTTTGCCCGCCCGCGAGCCCGGCGCTCTCCCAGAGGGGCTTCGCGCTGCGCGGAGGGACGGCGGGAGGCGCGATCTGGCTGGCCGAGGCGAGGCACGCAGCCTCCCCTCAGCGCGGCGCCTCGGCAAAGTCCGGGGAGCCCTCTCCCGCCCCCCGCTTTGTTTCCGGCGCGAGCTCCGGACTCCTGAAACTGACACAGAAAAGAAAAGGCGCCGCCGGGAAGGCGCGAGGGGGCGGGGAGGCGAGCAGGGGGAGGGGCCGGCGAGGGAGCCGAGGGGCGCCGCGGCCTCCTGATTGGCCGCTCTCGCCGCCGACCGCTCCTCCCCGCTTTCGCCATCTCCGCTCCCCCCCCGCGGGCGCCGCCTGTCAGTCACCGGGTTCAGAGGTGCGCCGCGCGGGTTGCTCCGGGCCTGCAAGAGGCGAGCGAGCGGGAGGCGGGAGGCGGGAGGCGCGCCGCCTGCGTCCGAGCGGAGCCCGCGGCTGCCGGTGCGCGGCGGCGCGGTCGGGCCGAGCGGCTGTTTTCACCCGACCCCTGGTAGAACTGGCTCGCACTGAGCCTGGCGGTCGCGGTTGTAAGTAGCAGACTTGAACAGAGCCCGCGGATCCTGCGTGCGGTAACAAATAAACTTCTCTTAGTATCGTTTTGGCCGGGACGATCGTTCGCTGCCTCTTTCTGTTGAAACAACATGGAGTGAAGCGGGGAGCCACCGATCCTCCCTGACCTGCTGCAGACCGCCCAGAGGTCCACCAGCGCGCAAGATTTACTTGCCGCCCCTCCCTCCGGTCACGCAGGCAGCCCAACTATTCGGGCGGTCGAATCTCCTCAACAGGCCACCCGGTCCTCTGCGCGGCATGTCGGGATGAGGCGCGTGGTCGTGAACGAGAAATGCCACCGAAGGCGTTGGCGACCGGAGGACCCGCTGAGTGGCGCAGCACCAAAGCGAGCCTCGAGGCGCCCTGCGCCGGTCTCCTCAGCTCACCGGGCGACCGAGGCCGTCGGCTCCTCAGCTCGGGGCCCCTTCCGAGCCGCCTTAGCTCTGCGACTTCCCCCTCGCCCACAGGCACTGTTAGCGGAAGGGGTACTTCCGTGCGCTGACTCCTGGTGGCTGCCTGAAGGCGTCCCCGCGGCTCTCCCGGCGAGGCCGCCCGGGTTGCCCCCGCCCGCTTCCTCGGACTGAGCAAGAGCGGCTGGCGCGGGCCGCCCGAGCGGAGTCGCGCCGAAGGCAGGACAAGGACTCGGCCGGCGTGCTTCTGCCGGATGGATGCTTAACCAGCGCACCAGGCTGGCTCCTCTTTCCAACGAACGCCAACAGCCATTTGCTACAGGCTGCCTTTTTCATCAAGGTTCGTGCACTGCGGCAGCTTTCAGCGTGTGCGGTGCTAAAATTGGCCCAGAGAATGATACGAAGATTACGACCAACTGATCGCTCAACTGGCAGTTACGCTTAGGTGGCCCTCTCAGAAACGCGGCGTGACCCCCAAGGGCCACACTGAGAGCCGCTGCTCTGCTTCAGTGGCTTGTGATGGAGGGAAACGGGCCTTTACAGGTTTTTTATATTGTTGCTTTTAATGGTTACTCTGTAATGCATTTTTATGAGCCGTTAGTCACCAACTCATAATTGCATTATATGTGCTATGATCGGTGGCCATATAAATTCAGTAAAATGAAGGAGGGAGCCCTAATTACACTGCCTCAAGTTCCTGGAGAAAAAGTGGGACAAGCATTTAAATCATGTCATTTTCCTACCCCACGGACAACTCATCCCAGCAGCAGTCAAGGACGGGGCAAGCTTATTATCAGTTGCTCTCTCATGTCTCATCCTGCACCACATCTCCATGCCAGAGACCCATAGTAGGCTATTTTTTTGAACATCAGTTTTTGCACTTCTCCAGAAGAGCACAAGATTCCTGCAATGATGAATTAAATATTACTATAAGTACAGTCACTGTGCTCTCGGTTGAGAATAAGCCGTTATATTCAGTGGATGTGTAAGCCTGCACTGGATTCAAGTACACATCATGCTGGAATTAAGAAGTATGTATATAGTTGATTATAGTTTTGATTCCAAAGTAATTACAGTACTAGGGATAAAAGAGGTATTTGTTTGGGTTGTGCACAGCTATTTTGCTTTTGGTGGCATTTATGATACTCTTCACTTTTTGGAATGTCTTCTGGTATTTAGCTCCATAAGTTTTACAAAATGTGTCCTTGAGGGAGGAGTATAGCCAGGGTTGAGAGTGTGAATCATTTGAATCCTTCATCCTCCACCAATGATAGTGGTCTCATATCTGTTCGCAGAATGTTCAAAATGCTGTCTATTATAACATCTGCTTGCTGTGGTGTGCATGAGGTATTGCTCTTGACAAAGTCATTCATGGAGCAATGTTTCTTTCTGAAATATTTGAATTTTTGCTTTAGTAATCAAAGGAAGTGACAAAAGTGTATTTTTCTATGGTAGAATTGCCTGACCACGGCTGAAATGTGTTTGCACCACTACCCACATTTATTTTAATATTATTTATACCCTCCATAACATACAGTAAACACAAGTGTCCAACTTACCTTGCTTGCAAATCTTTTGTAACTCTGTGTGCTTTCTTCAAATGCTCCTGTATTGCCATCATGCTCCCATGCCACAACAGGTCAGCTTGCATATTTGGCACTTTACAGTCCTCTTTTCATTGTGTAATATAAAATGATGAAGACTTTATACATGTTTACAATTAATTGCACTTGTCTTTGTGAAACCCATTCATCTTAGGAATTTTTTCCATCTGTTTTTGAGTTTTCCATCCTGAGTAATTTGGTGTCATCCACAAACATGACTCCCCCACTAGTTTGGCTCTAATTCCAGATCATGCAAATTTTAAATATAAATGGAAAAGTACTGTTTCCAACAGTGATACTTGGGGAACCATATTTCCACACTGTCCATTTATCTCTACTGGCTCTTTGCTGGTTTAATTATTTGCCAATGAGTTTGGTCTGATATTTTGGTAAAGGTGTTTGTGAAGGATTTCTTGGAAATCCAAGTAGTATCTCG
The DNA here is from genome assembly GCA_032468055.1 of Acrochordus granulatus. Classification (NCBI taxonomy): domain Eukaryota; kingdom Metazoa; phylum Chordata; class Lepidosauria; order Squamata; family Acrochordidae; genus Acrochordus; species Acrochordus granulatus. The sequence goes on from JANHZU010004879.1 coordinate 344,671, forward strand.
CGGCTTACCTATGTGCTTATTGCATAGACCTCTGTAGGAAGCTGAGATGAATGAATCATGGCACATAACAGTATAAGTTGATGCCCCTGCAAGTCCTACTCTCAAAAATTGTCTAGGTGGGGAAACAACTTTTTAGGAAGGTTTGCGGATTGCTTGGCAGTAACATTTATTTTCTCAATAATTCTTCCAGTTATTTGCCCAAAACAAATGTTCAGCTGGTCTAGGGCCCCTCAATTGCTTTTAAAAACTGAATTAATTCTAGGCATTATTCCGAATGTTGATAATAAAAACATTTTTTTTGTTTTTATTATCAAATATCATTATCACAGACCAAGTGAGATAATAGTTTCCTATCTTGTAGCAAAATTGCACAAATCCTTAGTAAGTGCTATGGAAATTGCACAAATCCTTAGTAAGTGCTATGGAAATACGGTAACAGGTGGGGAAGGTGCAAAAATTAAAGTACTTCATTTCCATATTGGCCAATGTTGGGAAGAAATGGAAAATTTACAAGAACTTCAAGAACACAACTATGCTGAGCTTGATTCCAGGGAAGCTGGAGACTATGACTACTGGAGGAAAACATCAAAGTGTTAGAGACAGAAAACCAAAGCATAATCCCTTATTTTAAAAATCACTTTTTATTTCTGCCTGATATACTATATATACTTTGGACTCATTTCACTCCCATCTTAAGTGCGCTTTTGTCATAGGAAGTGCTAGACCCTTGGGGCCAGTTGACAGGAGTAACTGGAAAGATCCAGGGAGGTGGGTGGGGAGGAAAGATTTACCCAGACATCTGAACAAGATGTGACATATGTGGGGAGGATGGAGGGAAATGACCACCCCAGAGGCAGAGAGGCATTCATGAAGGCCAAAGAAGCATCAACGCCCCCCTGCCCCACCCAGTTAGGAGGCAATCAGCAGACACCTAACCTTACAGGTCACAGATAAGAGGGAAGAGGAAACTTAAGATTTCTGGAGTTTCAAAAATCTCTCTGAGAGCAACAAAGGGAGGTGATGGAGAAAGCAAAAGAAAGACGCCACAGCCTGGATCGTCTCTTGGCAAAAATTTACCTCGTTTTTCCAAAAGCACTCTTCCCTCACTTATCAGTCCAGTTGCCTTTGCTTCCAGGAATGCTTCTCTGCAACCCCGCCACCAGTGCTGAGAGCAGGATCAGATCCCGGGGGCAATGAGGAAAGGGAGGGGTGGAGGCAAATGGTCCTCGAGTGAGACTAGGGAGCCATCTGTCTCCTCCTCCTCCTCTTCTCTCCATCACAAGGGCAGTTCTAAATCTCTTCCTGCTGCTGTTGCCCCCCCATCTGCCTTTGCTCACCTGTGCAGAGAAGCAGCCATGAATATGAGGTATATAAGGAAGTGTAATCGTGCAGAATGGGAGGGAGGGACTGCAATGACAAAACAATGACTAAATATGTTGTCAACTATTTTCATTATTGATTTTTATCAATTTTATCAATTTGTGGTTGCAACCCTAATATAAAGGATCCAGCAACATAACTGGGGATCCCAGGACAAATATAAAGGATTACTTAAGAATAGTTCACTTTATTATTTTGCTTGACATAACTGATTATGCACCAAGGAGAAATTTGTCTGCTAGCTTGACAATGATCAGTGAATATACAGTAGAGTTAAACTACTTTATGTATTAATACCCCATTATTTCCACATTAAAGTAGCCAATATTAAATTCTAATCCAATGTAAAATAATTACAAAATATCCAAATCTTTTTAAAAGATGCAGCTGCAAACAAAATAACATAGATTATGTCAACTTTCTGTACCTTTTGAAGGTGTATATATACAGGACAAGGGATTCTCTCAATCTAACTTATGAGCCAAAGTAGAAGACTTAAATCAGAAAGTGCAAACCTATCAGAATTCATGGAACTAATCAGTTATATGAACAGTATATAACAGTATATTTTATTGTGCAACATCACAAGAGTTGTGGAGGTTGTTTTTGAAAAAGTTTTTGGAAATGATCTGAAATCAATTTAAATCTGATTTCATATGTTTATATTACTTAGTAAAAAAAAGTTTTTAAAAAAAGGTAAAGGTTACCCTGCCAGTCGTGACCGATTCTAGAGTGTGGTGCTCATCTCCAAGCCAAAGAGCTAGTTTGAAGACGTTTCTGGGGTCATGTGGCCAGCATGATTAGACGCCAAAGGCACACGGACACTTATCTTTCCAGCACCTATTCATCTCCTTACATATGCATGCTTTCAAACTGCTAGGTTGGCAGGAGCTGAGGCGGAACAGGAGCTTACCCAGCTGCATGACACCAGGTCTTGAACTCAGGCCGCCAACCTTCCTTGCATAAAAAAGAAGGTAAAGGTTTCCCCTTTCAGTGGTGTCTGACTCTAGAGGGTGGTGCTCATCTCCGTTTCATGTTTCTGTGTGGCTAGCATAACTATACACCAAGGCACACGGAACGCTGTTATCTTTCCCATCGAAAAAAGCATTTTACATGCTTTTGAACTCCTAGGTTGATACACGGCACCTGGGTCTCAAACTCGGGCTGTCGACCCTCCAAACGACAAACCCAGCATCTAAATCACTCAGCCACCACGCTTAACCCAGAACTGCTAAATTGAAATACTTGATGGTATGAAAATGGAGAATATTATATTGAATTAGATGTTATGCACAAGTAAATTCAAAGCTTTATTTCAAAGTTACTCTCTTTACAGTGGTACCTCACAAGACGAGTAACTCACAGGACGAACAAAAAATTTAATCAAAAAATGTTCCACTAGACGAGCCGCGACTCACAAGACAAGGAAACTTCATGCCAAACCTTGCGCGTCATCAGTAAGCACGCTCTGTATTTCCCATT
>JANHZU010004880.1:0-12774 GCA_032468055.1 Acrochordus granulatus
ATGCGCTTCGGTGTATAGTCATGACCACAGAAGCATCTTCAGACAAATGCTGGCTCTTTGGCTAGGAAACAGAGATGAGCACACACACACCCAGAGTTGGCCATGACTGGCAGGGGAAACTTTTTCCTTTTTAAATTTGCTGAGTTAGATGTATTTTCCATACACTTTTCTTGTTAGTTGTTTGTGCGTGCATGCATCATGTGTGCATTTAGTTTTGTTGAAAGGAGTGTTTTAAATGTTTTCCACAGGAATGCTAGGATCCTCAACACCTGTAGAAGGGAGTGGAGGCCTAGAGAGATTGTGGGATGAGAGAGTGAGAGATGCGTCCTGCTGAGAGAGTTGTTTAGGCCTTGTTTTTTCCCTTGTCTACATGAAAAACAGAGCCAGAAGTCAGGCAGAAAGGGCAGCTGTATAAGAGGCAAATGTACACCAGGCAATTCCGGAGAAGTTTCCAGTGAGACAGCACTTTCTTCTCTTCAGTGTCAACCAAGAGTGGGCCAAGCATGGGAGCCATTGCCGAATACAATATCAAAGCCACCACAAATGATGAGGTGTTTCAAACAGAAAGATCTTCTGAAGGTTGAGAGCATCGAATGTGACCTAAGGCAGAAGTCAATGCCCAAGACAGCTTCATTAAAATAATATTTTATTGAAATGAAACCTCATCTATGGTTTTGGGGAAAGATGCATGGAGCAAAGAGTGAAGTGATGTTGTGTAAACAGAGATCTAGTGATGCTTTCCTCATCAGAGAGAGTGAGTGGTTTTTCCCTTTCAATTAAATTCAGAAATTATGTTTAGCACTTCAGAGTGTTTCGAGACAGAGCTGGAAAGTATTTCCTCTTGGTGGTAAAGTCCATTTCTCTGAAGAGGGCTTCCACCATGGAGACTTTATCCTAGCCTTTGTCAATACTAATCTCAACTGATGGGAGGCAACCTGTCACTGACAAACAGGGATGTTTCCATGCAACTGCACAACCTCGTTGAACTGGAATACGGTATCTAGAAACAATGACTGAAGACTGTGTGAGTAAATGGAGAAACAGAGAAACAGGAAAGTCTACATTCAGAATCTTAACAGCAGCCAGTGATCTTCCTTCATAGGCTATAAATCTCCAAGAGCGACAACACCTTTTTCCACTCAGAATGGAACTGTTGTGGGTAGGGGACAGGAGAAGGGTCTGACTTCTGCATCAAAACCTATTTTGAATTCAATATTTTTTTTGCTACTTCTGGGGTAGTCTTTTTTGTTCATTGGTCCCTTTCCCCACTGACCCAGTTTTAGCCCTTACAACCTCAAATGTTCGTTTCTGAGCAGACAACCATAGCAGGTGGGGATAGCTGGTACACGAATTAGTGGATATTAAATGCGGAATAACATATAAAGGTGGAAAATCTTCATTCACAAACGGTCAATATTTGTGCTGGGTTCGCTCCCAGCCAGGAAGGACTGGCTGTTTCTGCACACACAGCACAAATACACTGAAGGCAGAGGGAATGCTCAAGTCCAGATTTTAGAAGATCTGCCATCTCTGAGATTCCACTGAGTAAAACTGAAAATGCTTGTATGGCCATCAGCTTGGAGCATTTCTCTTTCACTCCCTGAGTGTCCTTTCTCTGAGTCTCACAGTAGGAAACCTCTAAAGATTTCTGATATGAATCTCCTTTGGTCCTGAATTTTTACTTAAGCGGGACTCACATAGAGGAGAGACAAGACAATTCATCTGCCTTGTTCCCTTGCCACCCTTGTACAGGTTGAAAGGACACCACCCACCTTAGGTAACCAATCTTCTTAGAATTAGTGGAGGGTGTTCTCAAGGCTGAGCCTTGCTTGCCATGGAGCAGTACAGTTGGCTGTGCCATTGTGACTGTGGAACAAAGGAGGTGGCCTAAGCTTTAAGGGCTGTGAAGCAGGAGAGCTTCTTCTCAAAATGTGGCCTTCATCAGGAAAGCAAGCCTGGCCTTCATGGCCATGGAGCTTAGGAGCTTGTTCCCAACACATAGCATTCATGGCTGTGGAACAGAGAGGCTGGCCCCGACTTCTTGGACATGGCTCTCAGGAATGCAAAGGGAATAGTGAAGCTCACCGGCACTTGCCAAACAAGCAAAAAGTGCCTGGGAGCAAAGTGATGGTTTATTAATTCAGAAAAATCTTCTTCAGCAGCAGTTGTGAGAAAGCCTCTTGGGATATCTAAATAGACACAGAGCAGAAACTGATGATAAACTTTTGAATAACTCGCATTACTGCTTTAAGCAGGAGACTCAATGAAATCCCAACAATTGTTTCTTGAAATAGCAGAAAACAACAGAAAAGAACGCAGATAAATTAGCCTGAGCCTGAACTGTGACCAAGGACATCAATTTGCAGGCTCTGACTCTGCGAGTGTCCTGGGGATGAGGCTTCAAGGGTCAGCTGACAAGCCCCATTTCTGGTTTTATAGAATATTCCGGCTTCTGCCTTTTCTATGTCTGTGGGAGAGACCCTACCCCTCCTGCTTCTGCACTGGGCCCACTGCACCTAGAAACAAGAGTTAGGGATACTCCTGGATGATCCTAATACCTTCACAGAAGTCCAGGTGAATGGACTTGGCAGTGCTGTGGAGAGCAGCTGTGTTGAACTAAATGGCAGGACCAGCGCAAGCAACCCTGCTACTGGGGTCCAATCAGCCATGGAGAAGATATTCCAAAAGCAAATTGGAGGTCTTTCAAAGACTGTGGCTTCAGGAGAGGAACTTTAATTACTCCAACATCTATTGGGAGATAAACTCTGCCAAGCGTGGTTGTTCCAGAAAATTCCTGACATGCCTTGCAGACAAATTTCTACTTCAGGGTGTGAAGGGACAGAAATGACATTCTCAGTGTTAGACTTTCTGACATAATCCCTTAGATATAGATTCCTTGCATTTTTCTTTCGTTAAATAGTCCTCCTTCCTTCTCCTATACTGTATGTATGCCTTTTTCTTTTCAGTACTTTAGAAAGCTCTGTGTTTATCCACATTGCTCTATTTAAGTTTCTCATATTTTTCCTTCTTTTAAGGATTATTTGCAATTGTATTGTTGGTTTCTCAATTCATAGGACTTCCATTCTCCTGGGACATTTTTGTCCTTCAGGATTTCAAGCCGTTGGATCCAATCTACAGTACCTTCCCTCAGAATTCATCACAGTATATTTTTCAAAAGTCCCGTAGGCAGGTCAAGCACTTCTCAGTTCTTCCTGAATGTCACAAATAACAAAATCACTCTTTTCCAAGGGACCAGCCATCTTCTACCAGTCAGTCAACTAATTCCTCTTGGTTGATGAGGATCAGAACCATATAGCTGACCCCACCCTACCCTGTTTCTTTTTCCACTTTCTCATAAGCAAGGTTTTCAGGAAGAGAAGACATGAGAGTAGGGTCTTTAGGGTTTAGTTGTTTTCTTGCAGATGTTTCATTACCAAAACTAGGTAACAATCATCAGTGCCCAAACCCCATCAGAGGAGACATGTATTTGCAAAACCTTTGACTCTTGACAAATTTTTATTTCCAGCAATGTCAAGATAATCGAAATCTCCCATTTTCTCTATTCTGTGCCTGTCTAAATTTATTTGTCACAGAAAGGGCTAATTCATATCTTTTGCCTATCTAACCAGCCTGCAATAAACTCTAACAACAGTATCATTTTTGTTTCTCTCTCTTTCTATTCTATCCCAAATACTCTCAGTAGTATTTTCATGCTCTAATTCATTAATATCTGTGCAGGGAACACCTCCTTTTCTGTTGGATCTGGGTATGTATAATATACACAGTACTGTGCAAAAGTCTTAGGCCACCTTTTAGATTTGCTGTTTTAGCAATGGAATAATGACCATAAATAATTATGTCTCAGTCTCTTTATTAGAATACAACCAGAAAATATGTGAAATTTGTATGCAGTATTCAAAAAGAAGTAAAAGCAGCTTCCATAGGCTAATGTGGCAAGTATTTAGTACTATTTAATACTGACTTTTGCCCGAAGATGCCATTTGGTTCTGAAAATGGTCTTTGTTTAAATTCCATGTATGTATTTCCTGCATTTTCTGTTTGAATCCTAGTATAGAGGCCAAACAATAATTATGAATGGTCATTAAAACTAGCTAAAACAAAGTGGGTGGTGGCTTAAGTCTTTTGCACAGTACTATATGTATGTATGTACATATTACATAAGATGGTAGCCTTCCAAGGCTATGCTCAAATCATGAGTATCATCTCACCAAGCTTCTGTGATCCCTATGACATGTTTGTCCTCTTCTGTTAGCCGTGATGAGTAAAGGATTTTTTTTTCTTCTGTTCAGTTGTGTCTGATTCTCAGACACTGCCTATTTATTTGGCAAACAGAAACCAAAAGGGCAGGTATATGATGAAGAAATTTGTTGGGATAATAGTACTTGTTCAACGGTTTTTAAAATAATAGTTGATGTTGAGTTTGTCGTGTGGCATGTTTGCCAAGAAGAAAATACCACTTTCACCACAAGTATGATTTCAAATCCCAGGAAGGAATTGTTCCACTGAGTTCTGGTTTGAACAGACCACACTTTGAATATTTTGTCACATTCTGGCACCACACTTTTAAGGATTCAAAAAAATTAGAATGAGTTCATAAAAGCAGAATGTTGATGGCTGGGAACCTGAGTTAAGTTCTATAAAGAGAAATGTTTTAAAAATTGGAATATTCTAACCCAAGAAGCCAGAATTTGGGATAAGTAGTAGCAGTCTTCAAGGGCCTGAAAGGATACCCTACAAAAGAAAGCCAGTTCTTTCTCGCTCCAAGCTTCAGGCCATGGAATAATAGATTAATTTACAGGAAGGCAGATTTCAATTGAATATTAGAAACATCTTCCTAACAGTGAGAGCGGTTTGATAGTGAAACCAATGACCCAGAGAGGTTGTGACATAAGAAACATCACCGGCAGAATTTAATTTGGAAGAGAATATTAATGATAAGCCAAATATAGAAAACTTATCCCACAAAAGCATTTTGTCACAGGCCAATGAAACAAAAAAGATTCTGAAGAAAAAAAACAACAGCTTATTTTAAAAACGGCAACTTACTTTCCGTAACCTGCTCTGACCCCGGTATCTCTTGACACAACATCAATTGCAAATTCAGAAAATGAAGGATCCCAGCTTGATTCTTATTTCAAAACATGTTTCTAGGAAGAGACAGAGGATTTGTTTAATATTGGGAGTATTACGTAGTATTTTAGCTATATAAATTTGTCTCAGAAAAATATACATTGTTATAGGCGTTTGACATAAAAATATTTCACTGTTTGGGAGAGAAATTATGCGATCTCAGAATATAAGTATTGCCAACATGAGAACAGAATGATTGTGTAAATACTAGATAAGGAACAACATAAAACGAACTCAAAAAAGTGAAGCCACTTTGGTCAGCTCAGTTCCTTCTTGTGTGTGGCTGAGAGATCTGTTCAGCAATTTATTTTAGAAGTCGTGAATGCCAGGCTATGCTGAACTACTGTATAGTACAGCGTTTTTCACCCAGCACCTTTACTAGGCTGGCTGGGGAATTCTAGGAGTTGAAGTCCACATATCCTCAAATTGACAAGTATGAAAGACATTAATATAGCGATTACATAATTTTTTAACATGTTTCTGTCTATTTTAATCTCCAAAACAATTAGTTTTTAATAAAAAGAAAGACCTAATCTGCCACAGAGAATAATCTCAGATAATTACAGCATGTTTAGGACTCCAAAAAAAGATTATATGTCCTGAAGGAAATTGGGTGGCATTTTTTTTAAAAAAAATTAAGAGTGCTAAGCTCACAGCTTAAGTAAAATTCATCAACCTACAGTTTGATATAGCTGTAAAAAAAGCAAATTTATTTATATCCCATCTTTTAACCCAGATCTTAAGAAGTGTACATAGCACCATCTCTTGTAAAAAAAATTGCAAAATTACCTTTTACCCTGTCCTGAAAAGCCAATAAATTACCTTTAACATCTTCACATGTGAATTGTATATTTCTGTCAATGGCATTGATATGATGTGTGAATGTCTTCAGTTCATATGTTTTGATTTTGACCCAGTTATCTTTCACAAATCTAAACTAGTGGGGGGGCAACCTGTGAAAGCTTTGAATTCAAATTCTTCCATGTAAAGATTGGCTACAGTACGAGATACAGGAGACCCCATTGCACAGCCATGTTTTTGTCTATAAAAACCATCATTGAATTTGAAACAGGTGCTTGTCAGGCAGAGGTCCAAAAGAGAGCAAATGTGGTCAGGGCTTAGTTTAGTCCTGTGAGCTAATGAGCTGCCTTGTAAATTCCTTTTCCTCAGTGTTTTAACTACAACATCTGTAGGTATGCACGTGAATAGTGAAGTTACATCATAAGAAACCATTGTCTCATCATAATCCAACTTAATATTTCAAACTTCATTGACAAAATCTTGTGAATTATTGATGTAGTGTGGAGAGTTGCTGATTAGAGGTGCCAATAAATTGGCTAAATGCTTAGCAATGTTATAGGTGGCAAAGCTGATGCTACAAACTATAGGTCTCAGTGGAATGCCTTCCTTGTGAATTTTGGGGAAGCCACATATGCATGGCATTGCTTCTCCTGGGTATAGTCAATAATATTTTTGTTTATCAATGACATTGTCCTTAATTAAAAGTTGCAAACAATCAATAACTTTTTTCTTATAAATGCCATACACTTCAAAGAAGATGGGAGCCTGGATACTGGAGTTTATAGGAAATCTAGACATGTAGATCAGAATTTATCCTTTGATTCCCACCTTTCTTTGGAATATAAATTGGGAGTGATCAGGATCTTAAAACATCATGCTGACATTTTACCTTCAAGTAAGGAAAGTTCCATAAAGGAAAATCTGCATATCAGAAGATCTCTTAGCAATTGTGGCTGTCCAAATTGGTCCTTTATCAAAGCCTCTAAAAGATCTAGGTTTTCCACTTCTTCTTCAAAAGAGTATTCAAACAGATGAAGCAGTGTAACCATTCCATATGTTGTTGGAGTATCAGGAAAACTTAGAAGAATTTTCAGTAAACATAATATTAGGATTCAATTCAAACCAATGAATACACTTAGACAAAAATTAATACATCCCAAAGACAAGACTCCCAAATACAAACAGACAGATGTCATTTATGCTATTCAATGTAATGAAACTTGTTCAGAATTTTACATTGGGAAACAAAGCAGAAATTATATAAGAAATTCAATCAACACAATTTTGCAGAGACATTGGCTGTAAATCTACATCTTTGAAAGAGAGAACATTCCATCCAAGAGTGCAGATTTCCAATTCTTGCTAGAGAAACAAATTGGCTTTTGAGAGGGATAAAAGAAAGCATATACATTAAGACTTTAAATCCTTCAATTAACAAGGGGAGAGGGACAAGATTTCAATTGCCCCCTGTTTACAACCCATTTCGTAAAGCTTTGTATTCAAGTGTATGCAAACCTGTCCTTTGGCTACAGCAGAGTGATTAAACTGAAACCTTGAGACATCATTGTTTACTGCCAATGTCCTATTTTTTCAGCTTGTTACATGAGAACCAAGGTATTGGGTTTCACAGTTATGAAATGCTAAGGGCTCAGCTCTGAGTGATTACATTTTCCCTCTGCTGAATTATAATGTTTCAATAATTTACTGAAAGGCTTATTTGTTTTTGGAATTTTTATTGTGGCAAGGAAGTGGGAGTGATGACTTTATGCTCCTGATGTGTATATGAAGAGGGATGGAACTGAAAAATGCTTGGAATGTTGGTCTGCCTGCAATTCTGTAAATTGGAGGAGGACTGGTTGAAGTTAAAAGCTTGTTGCATCCTGTGTATTTTGAACTGCATTATTACAATCCATTTTCCTTCTTTATTTGATTATCTATGGTTTGTTTACCTTGTACCATTTTTTTCATCGAGGATTGGTTGTAAACTGGCAACAATGGCACATGATGAAGATTGGATCTGCTGAATTAACTCTTCACCATCCAAACTAAAAGGTTGACAACTTTTGTTATGCAACTTTTTTATTTTATTTTTTCTCTAGATACGGTATACTGTATTAGAAAAGGAGAGATGGCTATAAAAAAGAAATGTTGAAGCAGATTTTGGGTGAAATTCAAAAACTTAATGAAAATACAGAGGCTTGAATGGAAGTTTGGGGCAGAAATTTGCAATAGATGTTTGAGAAAAATATCCAGAAAAGAGATCTGTTCTTAGAGGGGAAAAAATAGAAGGGAAAATTGGAAAAATGGAACAAAAGCTAAAAGCTGAAAATCATAAAATGAGCCACTCTGGGATTGAACCTTTATCTAGAAGCTGGAAAGTCAAAGTTGCCAGTGGAAAAATGCGTAATTTATCAGGTATTGTTGAGTTTAAGGGGAATTTTTTTTCCCCTGGGAGATCCCAGGAGCAAACAGGAATAAAGATGAAATGATTAATCATTTAGACAGAAGTGATAGGGTGAATTTACCTCTTGTAGAAGAAGTTTATTTGTTTCGGGATATTGTAATTCAATTTGTAAGAAGGTTCACAGAAGAACAAACATGGAAAAAAAGTTTCCAACGAAATTTTGTAATGTGCTGTGGATTGTGTATGAAAGATGATTGTTTACTATGTCTTAGACTCTGCCACTGAAGATCCTGATGTGCTTTATCCCATATGAAGCTTTCTACAGTGTGAGAGGAGATAGATGTTTACCTGATAATCCTTCTGAGGGAAAGCAATTTAAAGAGGTTTCTAATTGTTTAGAAGTTGCTCTGGAACTTTCTGCTGGTGAACTAGAATAAAGAAATCTTTGTGGATGGACGATGATTTTGGGATAAATTTATAATATTAGATGAAATATTGTATAGATCAAAAAATTAAAATAATGAAAATATAGATATATCATGATAGAAAGGAAATGTTTATTATAGTATATACTTTTTATTATACTAATCTGAATGGACTGAGAGAGCGGAATATATTTTTCTTTCAGTTTGTATTGATTTATGGACAGATATTCATATGGATTTGGGTTGGGAGAAATAGGGAAGGGTTTTTTGGAGTATGTGTATGTGTTTGTATTTTAGATTTTGTTGTTATTTGTCACACTGTTTTTGTTATTGCTTTGTTTTTTGTATTGTATGTTAGATGTATTTTATTTTGTTGAAAAGTAATTAAAAATGTATTGAAAAAATAAGATGTAATGGGAGTCCTGTAAAGCAACTCATAGTATAATCGAATAAAGATTATCTATTATAAAGATTATGAACTCAGTTCCTGATGACCATTTGGCAATTGCCTTCTTCCAGAACATTTATTTGACTCCATAGTCAGCCTACAACCCTGAGATATATTGGTGGTCTTCTGTCTAACAAGGTCAGAAATTCCTTAGGCTTTTGAGATCCACCAAAGTTAACTAGACACACTGACTCATATGGACCATCATGTTACAGTCAGGAATATAATCCACCATTATACTTTTTAGTGTATCAGCATATTCAGAGGAGAGTCTAATCAGTTGTTTTCTCATGCATAGAAAAATGATGGCTGTAATGCAGAAGTTTCTGCTGCTGATATTAACACTGAGATGGATACATCAACATCCGAAGCTAGTACAGGTAGCTGTCAGAGAGCTTTACTGTGGATTTCTCAACTAACCAGTGGTTAGTTTGATTATCTAGAGGGCCCTGCCAATTCAAGGATTCAGTGATTCTATAATTATACATCAAGGTACAACTGAAAATATTATTGTAGTGATGAAAATCATAATAAATACTTCTCAAATATACTGCTGTACATAATTACAAAAATTATATAAATCATAAACAAAATATACCAATTATATACATTGGAATTTAACAAACATCCCTTTTCCCCAGTGATCCGTTAAATTGAGGTTCTGCCATATGATTATGGGGAAAACATTACTATAGACTTCCTATCCTGGCAAGATTACTTGTGGGTGATTTCTAGTTAATTTTTTTTTCTTTCTGCTCCTGACTAAAGCAAAGAAATTGAAGTAAGAGGTTGCTGAACTGGCCATGGTATTCACACTAGGGTAAAATACCTTATATCACTTTTCAAAATGCAGTGATTTGCATTTATATATTTGTGATAAATCTCAAATTATGGAATGGTACAACAGTGCCCCCCAAAGTCCAATACACTGATCCCATGCTAAAAGACCTAAATAGATGGAATTCAGCTTTTCCCCCAAAATCCATCCGTCTTGTAATCCCATTATGCACAAAGAAAGAACCAATAAAAATCAGGCTGTACCTTTTCTTCAGTGTTCATTAGCAAAGTGGGTTTCTGACTTGCCAGCTAGACTTAGGACATCAGAGCAGAAGAATAGTTCTTGATTGAGCAAAGTGCCAGATTTTCTAAAGAGGCTGGTTTTGTCATCCTATTAAACTGAGGATAAGAATTTAGTAAAAAGGAAGAAGGTCCTGTCCGGAAAATCCAAAGTGACACAATGTATGTCCCCCAGTCATTCTCTCTGCAATGAGGATGTGCTAAACTCCAAAGCCTTATCCAAGGATGTAGTAAGTAAAAGGTTAGAAGTTGGTGTGTATGTGATGGTTGCTTCCTCTACTTTCTTTTTCCCAATAAATATTTTTACCTATCTAAAATTTCATTTTCCTCAGTTTTGTCAGGGAATTTTTAATTAAAATTTCTCCCATCTTTTTTGGGGAAGATAGTTGAAGCCAGTGAGGTCACAATTCTAGAAAGCCTTCAAGAAAATAGATTATTGAATTTATAGCTTTAGGCCTGGGTATAGACTGGAGTACTACTGGATGCACTCATAAATAACCTCTATGAGACTAGGATAGGGGTGGTACAATTTTTCTAACCCTGCTTGGTCTCCCTCTGAATGTCCAAAGTAGCTCAATCTACTCTGTGTCTGTTCTGACAATCTTTCCAGCTGATTCTTAATTCTCAAAAACATGAATATTTTGTTCTTTAAAAATACTTTCATAAATATGTGGCAGGTGTCTCCTGAGCTGATATTTAGCCCCTACAACAGGATCCAATAGTCATCTCATTCTTAGCATTTTTTCCATCTATCCATTCAAATAATTGCTATTTGCAATTTCCCATTCCTTTCCCTTTCTTTTCTTTCACAACATAGCCCAAACTTTTTATTTTGTTTCTATTTTGTTTTTAATTTTGATTTCCCAAATTATTACATCAGGATGGGGAATGTAGATGCTAATAGCTCATGAATCAAGCTTTGGAGATCTATAGGAAAGACAAAAGAAGAAGACTGAAACTCTTCCCTCCCACATTATCTAAGATGTGGTGACTGAAAAGACCAACTATAAACATCATCTAGACTTTAAGACAATGCTCCACATCTGTCTGGAATGCCATAATTTCCATTCATGAACTGAACAGGAAGTTAGACTTAATAGTCAAATGGCCCCTTAGATTCATTCAATGATTCTATGATTTTGTGATGGGGACCATTAAAAATACTCATCTTGACTCAATGGATTAAAAAGTAATCACCAAATTGCCCCATCTTGCTCTGGATTCATACTTTGTGTTGAATTAGTATACAGCCATAACAGTAGAAAATGGAATACCTACCATTACTTCTGCCAGATTTTTCTTATGTTGTGTTGGCAGAATCACTAACATTCTTATCAGTTAGATCTTGCAACATGAAATGCATTGGGCAATATTACCCTTAATCTTGCAGGAACATTACTGAGCCTTTTAAAGACAACCATTAATTAGAGCTGGCTAAGACTATAACCCACTCCCAGTGAGGCACCACCTTGCTGTGGTTGGGGGAGTTCGTGTTCTCTGAAGAAGATGAGAGCTATGCCAGAGGTTCAGTCATACTGGACAGATCTCATGAGAGGAGCCAAACAAAGAGGGTCTCCCTCCCATACAAAATATGAGACGTAATTTTCAGAAATCCATACTGGCTTTGTCATAGCCTGGGTTAACAAGGACTGCGCTAGCTGTTGTTACGGTTCCTGGACATCTGGTGAAAAATGGACTATAAGACTTCACCAGAGAAGGAAATGGCAACCCACTTCAGTGTCCTTGCCAAGAAAACCTCATGGACAGTAAAAAAGGCTAAAAGGACGCCAGAAGAAGGGTCCCTCAGATTAGAAGGAATTACAAGTAGCTCCAGAAAGAGTGAAATAGTTGGGCTAAAGCCAAAAGGATGCTCAGCTGTGGATGTGTCTGGAGGTGAAAGAAAAGGCTGATGCTATACAGAACAATATTGCATAGGAACCTAGAATGTAGATATATGAATCAAGATAATCTGAATTCATGTGGTCAAACATGAGATGGCAAAATTAAACATCAACATCTTGGGAATCAGTTAAAAAATGAATGGGAATGGGTGAATTTAATTCAGATGGCCACTATACCTACTACTGTGGACAAGAATTTCTTATAAGAAATAGAGTAGCCATCATAGTTAATAAAAGAATGAGAAAAGCAATACTGGGGTACAATCTCAAAAATGACAGAATGATTTTGGTTTAAATCCAAAGCAAACCATTTGCCATCACAATAATCCAAGTCTATGCCCCAAACCACTGATGCCAAGAGCTGAAGTTGACCAGTTCTATGAAGGCCTACAAAACCTTCTAGAACTCACACTAAAAGAAATGTCCTTTTCAACATAGGGGGTTGGAATGCTAAAGTAGGAAGTCAAAATGTAACTGGAATAACAGGTAAGTTTGGCCTTGGAGTACAAAATGAAGCAGGGCAAAGTCTAATAGAATTTTGTCTCAAGAGAAGAAGTTGGTCATAAC
>JANHZU010004880.1:21695-41525 GCA_032468055.1 Acrochordus granulatus
AGAAAGGAGGCATTGACTTAATTTTAGTCCCATTTATCCACAAGGAATTCTATAATGTGTCAGATCTGTGTGGAAGGTATGCAACACATATTTGAAAGCTAAATCCATAGTACTTGAAGACATACAACACAGCTGTATGAAAGCTAATCACCAGCAGAGATGCTGACGGAAATCTTCATTTTTAAATGGAGCATTCAACTCTCTCCCTCCCAATTCCCAGCAAGACAACCAAAGGTTATTTCATTGGCAAGATCTCTATCTATGGAATGTCTAAATGATTGTCTAAATATAATAAAAGTATATTAATCAGAGTTGGTCCTATGCTAACTTCATCCAAATTCCCGTTCATCCCTTCATTCCATTTCCAAGGATGCCCATTCACCAAACAGCTCTTCACGTATTTCTGAAAGTTTCCTTGAAACCACGAAGGTGGAAAATAACAGGATAGTACAAATTAAATCAAGATTATGAATTGAAATATTAAGATCAAACATTTGAACTAAATTGACACAGAGAAAGTAGTAGCAATAATAATAACGTCAAACAATTTCCCTCCTCTTCCATCTAGCAATAATATTATCGAGTCCACATTTTACTATTTTATTGAGGGGAACATCATGAAGCATTCTGCCCAAAATATCATAGCTGTTCCTCCTCTATTAACTATCTCTTGTCAGCACTTTCTCTTACGTGTTTGCTTCTTTTGTTATGTCTTTTGTCTCCCAATCTCTCCAAGGTCACTTGCTTTACTAGACTCCTCTTTTTTTTTCCTTGAAATAGCCATTTGAGACTTCTGGGTGCAGTATTTCCAGATCAAGAATAAAGATGGTTGTTACTGCTGCTGCTGTTGTTGAGATGCCCTTGGACCCTGTCCTCAATATGTTTGTCTAAGTTCTGCACTTCCTTGTCTCACCTCTCCCCTGGACTTTCCAACTTTCCTCTTCCTTAACAAACTACTCTTCCCCCTTGGACTGTCCTATGCACCTTTTTAAAACTGATCAGATCCACCTCTTACCTTCCAGAAAGATCATTATGTTCTTCCAGTGAGGAGCAGACAAATGTGGCTGATGTCCCTGGTTGTCCTCTTCCACTGGCTGACTAAAGGATTAAAGATCTTTCTCCTTCATAGGAAGAGAAGAGAGGAAGTCTGGAGGATGATCCTGAGCTTTGCAGTTGGCCACAATTAGTGGTTCTGAAGAAGTAAAAGTGGAGCAGGTTTGGTCAGGTTCAGAGAAAAAAGAATTAAACTAAGGAATTCTTGGGGTGGGGAGGACTCATGGCTGCAGAGAAGGAATGGTGATTGGCAAGCATGATTAGGTATTATTTGGGGTTGACACCTTCTGGGTTTTCTATTGAAATCGTATGTGTGTATGTTTGATCACACTGTTTATTGAGGGCTGGTTCTTTGAGCAAGATGTACCAACAAAAACTGGCCAGCACACATAAAACAGTAATTCTTCAGTTGAGAATAAAAAGAGAAACTCATTTTGTATTTTGATCATAAAAGAAGAAGCCCCTGGATGCTGAATGAGTGGTGACAGCTTGGCCTTGGGGATCTCAACTGCTCTATCAGAGACTCCCCTTTGTGAACTCATGATTAACTTCTGGCTGGAGAAAAAGCCAGAAGGGTAGGGAAAGTTGGCTCCCTTTATGAAAACAAAAATGAAGTTATTTGGTTAATGCCCATCTTCAGGATTCTGCCATCATTCAGTCATATTTATTTTGGATGGTAGCAAGCATCCATATCAGTCTGCTTATTAGAAAGAGAAATTTGGTTCATTGGTAGCCAATCCTCTGAAATACTCTCAACATGGGCCCAAATGTTGAATTGCTGACATGCTAGCAATAGGACTGTGGCAGGAGATAGAGAAACAAAGGAAAATACCCTCCTTGTCCGGAATCTTACTTCAGAGAAGAAAGGGAAGGCAGGTGGGTTTAGCAACAGATCCTGAGGCATCTAGATCCCTACCAGCAATGGAGGACTAACTGCTAGACAGTTCTCTCTGTTCAGTTGTTGGTCAGAAGACATTTCTCACTGTTGCTGTTGAGAAATTGACCGGTACACTGGGTATTGGGTGGAGGTAATTGGCATTCTAGACAATGCTGTGCTGTTTTGCATCAGACCAGCAAAGCCATCCCTTGAATGCATTGACACAAACAGCACTTGCCTTCATGAGAAAGCCGGAAGAAGCCAGGAAGCAGAGAAAACCAATAGGGACCATCCATCCCACAGCTTCAAAGAAATGCTGCAATACCATCTTTGTAGCTCATTCACAAAGGCCTCCTCAAGACCAAGATCATCCTGGGGCACAGGGATGTAGTGCTCACCCCAGTCTGGTGCAACCTGCGTGAGCGGAAGCAGGCAACATGGCTGAGGTGCAGGTTGAATGATCACTTAAATGATGGGAATGCTTGTGATTAACTTTGCTGTGGCTTGCTAGGAATCCTTCTGCATATGTAACTCTTGTTCTTGTATCTTCCCAAGCTCTTTTTATATACAAAAAGTTTGAGAAGATACAACAATCTGTACAGTTACCAAGTCCCCCAAGTTAAAGACTGGGAAAGATGAGCCAGATCCCCACCAGCCTGACTCACAATCCTTCACTGAGCTGACATTAAAAAGTGCTGACAGCTGAAGGGGAGAAGAACACTTTCATCTGGCAGGAGCCTCCTATTGGCCCAGGGGTCAGTGCTGTCTCTCAGCCTTCCCTCTCCCATCAAAGCCATTTCTTTCTCAGTCCTTTATTAAATAGGGTCACCGCTGGTGTTCCTCCTCCCCCTCCAGCATCAGCAAAAATGCTCCCTTGCCTGGCCATTCCTGGCTTGCAATGCAGGAACCTTCATTCCTGCCATCACTTTGAACTGATTTGACCAACATCAAGGCAGGAGGGCACAGGCATGTGATCTTTTCTCCCTATATTAATTATCTCTTTTAATTGAAAGGAAAAAAAAGTTTAAAAATGGGAGCCACTCCTGGCAATTTAGAGTGCCTGGGGAATAGAGCAGGAATGTGTTGCTTGATCTGATTTATCTCAATTTTTATATATATACAAATAGCACTTTGGGAAATAACCATCCACCTAAAGTCATCATCAAAATAATCTCAGGGTACTTGAGGTATAATTTATAAGTAAGGGTAAATTTTCATTATTATTATGGTTGGTCACACGACCAGCCAGATTTTTAGACTGGATTTGGCATTTTGTCCTTTCCAAGGATATGGGGTGGCAGACATTGTTGTTTCCAGAGAAGCCCAAAATGGTTTGTGAAATCTCAATAATTTTCTTAAGTAAAATTATCAATACAAAAACCAGTCTCCTAAAAACTACAAACATGAAAATCAAGAATTGTTTATGGTAATACAGTAGTTTCAAGTGTTTTTCTGGAGCTCAAAAATGCCTAGAGATAAAACCAAATGTAAGAATTCGAGGTTTCTGTTGCAAAAGAAGATGGTTCCTCGGGGGAGGTCAGCAAGGGAGTCAAAACAATCAGGGTGGTAGATACAACCATACAATTGTGACATACAAAAAGAGGTGAGGCTGCAATCACATGATTGTGGCTGCCATCTTAACTTATATGTTCCCCATGCAGCGTCCATCCCATGACCCGCACACACAATGGATCAGCCGGGGAAAGCTGAATGTGCACGGTTGACTTCTCTCATGTGCAAGGACAGCACCCAGTCCTAGGCACAGACTTGGGCTTGTCACTAATTACAGAGTAGCTTCCATAGCTGAAGGAGAATTAAACCCCAGTGTCTCCAGTCCTTCTCCAACACCTTAGTCACTAGGATATACACTGGCTCCAGAGTTCTTATCTGTTGCTCCATGAGCCAGGACATTGTGATGAAGGGCAATTCTTTATTTACTTACTTATTTATAGAGTCACCCATCTTATTTCTGAATTCCACACTGCAGCTTTGCCTTCCATGCTGCTCCTAGCTATTCTTTAAGCTAACTTCACAAATTCCAGTCTAGACTGCAGAGGGCTGGCAGGAGGGCCAGCTTGTGCTCAATCTGGATTATGATCACCATAAGACCTAATTGGCTGATCCCTTGGCTGGCTGGTGCTCAGTTTGGATTATGATCACCATAAAACCTAACTGGCTGATCCCTTTTTGCTTTTCCCTTTCATGCAAGGGAAGGCAGGCCTCACTGGCTGGCTCCTGTGTGGACTGGTCTACCAGTGCCAACCTCTTCCTTGATGAGATTGTTCTCCTCCTGCTATGCCCACTGCTTTTCTTTTGTTTTCCTGGATACTTGCACACATGGATGCCTTCACTCACCACTTCCATATCATCTCCTTTGACAGACTAACACAGACCATTTCTTTATTTTTTTCCCCTTTTTGGTACATGATTGCTCTCATTCCCAACCCCTTTTCAAATCAGTCTATATACTCCTAAAACTCTTGTGTCTGTTTCTCTATTTGTAATCTTCAACTAGGTGAAAACGGCAACATTTTTAAATCAAGGTATCTCAAATGGGCTAATTTACAGAATGATGGGACTCAAATTCCTGTGGAAATGAAATTTGGGGAAATTGTGGCTGCTTCAGCACTGCAAGGCTGCTGCAGCTTCATTGCCATTGCACTGCTGTGGTCAGCTGCAATCATTTGATCATCATTTCCCGTGCTCTCTGCCAAGTTTCCACAATGTCAGGAAGCATTACTTGATTGTGACTGCTGATCTCCTTGCCAGCTTCCTACTCTCTGATCCACTGGCTTCTCTCATGCAGCCCTATGTACCCTCCCTATCCCATATGGTATCTCTCATGCATCCTTGTGCACCCTTGCTAACCGACACCCCTGTGTACCCTCCCCTACCAGACGACATCTCACCCCCATGCACCCCAGTGCAAACTTCCTGACTTTCTCCAAAACCCCAAATGCCCTCCTTTACCCAGTGGCATTTCTCACACACCCCTGTTCATTCTCCCCAACCCATACAACCTCTTGTGGACCGTGTGCACCCTCCCCAATTTGCACATCTCTTCAACACACTCCTGAATGCCCTCCATGACCCTTACAGCTCCTTTCATGCAACTCCCACACAGCCCAGCACAAACTTCCTGACTGTGCTGCACTGCTCTGTGACCCCTGACCCATGAAGCACCTTTGTGCAGCCCTGTGCACCTCCATGCATTTTTCCCAAACCATGACACAATTTCACTCACCCTCCACTTGGAGACAAACTGTTATGGGGAGCAGGGGTGCAGTTTTCCTTGCAATTGCAGCAACCTTTGTTCCTCCTCCCCCCAGCAAAGTGGCATGCAGTTTTGCAGGTCAGCTGAGCAGAAGTAGTGATTTCCAGTGCTCCCTGCCAGCTTCCCACAAACAATGTCAATGGGGAAGCCAGCAGGAAATGGGAAGTTGCTCCAATTCCCAATGTTTTTTTGCCAGTCTGTGGTCATTCTGTTTCTCTGTTTAGTCAAGGAAATATCTCTGAAAAAATGATCTAAAAGGGCACAGTTGTCTCGTGTTTGAATAAAATTATGATAGAATTTCATTTAGCAGGCTATTGATTCCCACAGCACGTCAGAGAAGCATTCCTGATGCCTAATACTTGTGGATATACATAAAGTGGATAATCTTGCCAGCCATTATCAGAAAAGTAAGTTTTAATCTTCTGACCCACCATAATTTGAAAATATTTTAAATGAAAAATAATTTTAAAAACCCACTAAACTAGAAACACACCCCCAAATTTAATATATCAGTTACATAGTTTTAACTTCCCTATTACAATGTTCTTCTGTTTGTTGTGTTGTTTCAGAAAAAAATGGGTAAAGCTTGGCTAATCCCCTTAACCCTTCTAATTTAACACCCTTATTCCAAGCCACTGCAAACTGTATTCCATGAAGTCGGAACCTTTATAGAATTACTCCAGCCATTCTTAAATTACAAATGTAATCTAAAATATTCCAATTTGTTTTGGCTTTTGCTTCTGCTCTCAGATACAATTCTTTCTGTTACTTGCTTTTAGCCATAATATCAGTTATATTTTTCTTTACCTATTGCTATCTAACTATAGCTGTTCAGTAGTAGAAACTGATTTAGCAGAGAAGTTGCAGTCTTTTAAGGAAGAAAGGTATTAACTTGATATTTTTTTAAAAACTAATAACTGCTAGCAAGAATCCATCTTCAAAACTTACTTAGAAGTTTGAGAAGGGTGGAAAATAATTTCTGGCTCTGATCCTCCCCTCTTCTCCTATGTCCTGCCCACCTAA
Organism: Acrochordus granulatus; assembly: GCA_032468055.1. Lineage (NCBI taxonomy): Eukaryota > Metazoa > Chordata > Lepidosauria > Squamata > Acrochordidae > Acrochordus > Acrochordus granulatus. Next base: position 27,923 of record JANHZU010004880.1, read on the forward strand.
GTTTTAAATGTGTCAATTAATGTGATCAGAACAAGGCCTATGATGACAGTTTACAGAATTAGAAATGTGATTATTGATGTTTAATATACTCTGCAAAATAATTGATTACTAGTTCTAACATGGTTCTAAATCAGACAAGTGCAATAATTTTTTTCTTAAATTCAGAGGAAAGTCCATGAAATACATAGCAGTTTGAAAAATTAGGCATATCCACATCATTTAAATTCAAAGAAATATTTTCTTATAGAAAAACATCAAATGCAAGGCTCTCTTGAAAGTCTTTAAAAAGTATTAGAAGAAGCTTGGGATACGGAGCACTTTATGGTATAAAATTATTTTCAAATACTTTTTCAATGAATCATCAAGAACAAATCATAAAAATAATTCATAGGAAATATTATAGTATTTTAAAACTATTTTTTCTACACTGTGTTGGAAAACATATAGTCTAACTGATATACCTTACCCTTTCCATTGGGTGTCACTTAGCCACTAATTTTGATTCAGAGTTTTTGAAGAAATGGAAGGAGAGATTATCTAATATTCTTTGGCAGTTTGCAAGTTGCAAAAATGTTATAGTTTGATTGTCATTTTTGTTTGGATTTGTTTGGTTTGGATCCACATAACAGATTGTTGTACACCACCCAAAGTCACTTTCTGCAAAATAGAAAGTCATTAATCATATACATTTGATTAATAAATAGGGGTTTTTTGCTCAGTACATAGAAAATGCATAGCACAAATAATTATCCCTTTTGTTGTTTTTTTCCCTGATTTACCGTAATGAAAAATTAGAAATCTTAATCTCTTTTTGGATTAATAGCATGGGAGAAGGAAGGGCAGAGCCAGAGCTGAAGTGGGGAATCAGTCTTGAATTTCTCTATATATACAGTATATCATCAAGTGTCAGAAGCCCAACTCCTCTTGGGAACTGTTGAATCTTATCTTAGCTGTGCAGGTGCTCAACAAGCAGTTGGACAAATTCTTGCAACTTTATTGGACAAATAAATAGCCTGGTCCTTTGCTCCTGACAAATAGCCTTTATAAATGTGAAAATTTCATCAGTACGTGAACCTATCCATATCATTTTTTTTGGAAACACCACAGTTGCCTGATATTTCTTTTTTATTTAACTTTTCAAATTAATCTATATCCCTAGGAATTCCTGGTAGTTTTCTGAATAAGGCAGGAGGGTCTGTAGAATGTTTTCTTCTTCTTTACTTCCTCTGTTCCCACTTTGGGTGTCAAGGGAGATACAAAGTTCTGGTTCTTGCACTTCTGGTAGCCTCAACCAGTGTTTTTTGATGCTGCTGTATTGTGTCTTTAATGTTGTCTCTCCATCTTCTTCTGGATCTGCCTCGTGCTCTTTGACCTTCTCCTTTTTATACATGTACCTTGTACGGTATGGAATCCCAAGACTTTCTCTCCAGGTGAGCAAACCATTTTATCTGCTGTCTTTGTATGTAGGTTAAGACTGGTGCAACTCCAATTCTTTCCCTCATGACGTCATTCCTGATTTTAACCCTTTTGGTCGCTCCAGCAACTTTCCTCAAACATCTCATTTCCATGATTTTCTTTTATGTTTGCTGAGAGTGTCCATATTTGGCACTGGTAACATAGAATGGGGATGAATATACTTTGTGTGAGATGCTTCTCTGTATTGATCAGTACTGCCTTATGTTGTAGGAGTGGGGCTAGCTGTCCCAATACTTGGTTTGCCTTGCTGCATCGTAGGTTAATCTCTTTGTCCATTTTTCCATCTTCAGTGAACATTGTTCTAGGTATTTGAACTCTGGTACTTGCTTTATATTTGTTCCCTTTATTGTTATATTTCAGGTATGCTTTTTTCTTCCGATTGCTATTACTTCTGTCTTCTCTTTACTGATTCTCATATTATTTGTCTTGCATTCTTTTATTCATAGACATGTTGTTACAGTTCCTTAATTGTACTTGCTGTCAATGCCTGATGGCGAAGAGTAGTTTGCTGATATTATTTCCATTGTTGGGCTTGGCTTCTTTTGTTATGCTGTCCATGTAAGTGATAATAGTGATGATATATGCATCCCTGTTTTACTCCAGATGTTACTGCAAAGGATTTCAATATTCCTTGATTTGTTCTAACTACATTTCTGCGATTGCTGTATAAACTTTTGCATAGTCTAATAAGATGTTTACTTGCTCCATATGGGGTCATTGTTTGCCATAGCAACTCTATCAACTCTATCAAATGCTTTCTTTTGGTCTACAAATGCAACAAATAGGTTCTTATTGTATTCCATATTCTTTGCTATTAGTTGTTTAAGTTTAAAAATTGCATCTGTGCAGCTTCTATTTCTTCTAAAACCCATCTGTTCTTCTGCTAGTTGTGATTCTATAACTAGTCTTAACCTCATTTCTATTATCTTGGTGCACATTTTCTCTATGTGGCTCAAAAGTGAGATGCCTCGATACTGTGTGCATTTTCATTTGCTCCCTTTGTTTTTCCACAGTAGTATTATTATTGCTTGTTGCCAATCAGTAGGTGCAGTTAGTTGTGTCCATGCTGCATTAGAGAATCTATGTAGCCATCTAATGCTGCTTTCCCCTGATGCTTGGATCACTTCTGTTGGTAGTCCATCTATTCCTGGTGCTTGGTATATAGATGACTTTTTAACAACTCTTGCTACTTCTTCAATCAATATTTAAGGTTCTATAGCTATTCACTCTGCATGAGTGCAGAGGGGCTGGGTAAGATGTGCAGGTGGGAGACATCTACCTGAGCAAATTATGATTTTCCCTGCTGGCTTCCCTATTGCTTATACTCCCTGCCAGCTTCCCACAAACAAAGTCTGGCAGGGAGCATGGGCAATCATGCCTGAGTTTATACTTCCTGCCGGCTTCCGCATTGCTTTCTGCAAGTTTACTGTTCAGGATGTTCTACATGCGTTAGTTTGACTGCAATTCATATTTGGGGCTACCTTATTTGTCCTGCAAAAATCCACATAACCACTAGATGGCAACAAAGACACAGAAAATCTGTAAGCTTTTACTGCCATCTAGTCATCAACTTGCAGCAAATATATGATAGGCCTAAAATATTTTTATTACCTGTAGTCCTCACTTGGCAACCACAATTTTGACGTATAGCACATGACCATGACCTACAATTTTATTTCTGCCATCTCTATTAGCTCTGCTTACCACAAGCTGGTTGCAAAGCACACAAATAGCAATTATGTGTCTACAGAATGCTACGATAGCCATAAATGTGAAGACTGGTCACAAAACATTTTAATTGTCTTAATGTAGAAGGATTGCTAAGTGAGGCAATTGATAAGTGAGGATTACTGTATGTTTTCTTGTTTTCTTTTCTAAGCAGGAAATTAAGGTCTATTATTTCTTGGGGCTAAAATGCTATTTCTCTGGAGATATAGTTGGCAAATTATTATTTGTGCAGAAAAATAAAAATTCCCATTTTCCATTTTACACTACTAAAAATTAGTTATTTGTAATCCTTGGGTTGAAACATAAAGGGAAGACTTGTTACAACATTCTGGTCATCTTTATTCAAAATCTATATGCAACTATGGAGGACAACAGGAGAAGGGGATCTTTTCCTGGCACCAAAACAATTAACTTTAACCATAGATGGGGGCAGCGGAAGAGCCCTTAGGGGCAGCATCCCCATGGCAAAGTAGGTCACTGGTGCCAGCAGCAGAGCCCCATGAGCTGCGTCATTGTAAGACCATCAGCAGTTTTTCTGCAAAGTGATAGAAGAAAGACAGAAGAGGGTGCAAGAAAGCTCTCTCTGGCAGACCCCTGTGAAGATCGTGCAAAGGGGTCAGACAGAGGGGGACCAAAAAGTCGTGATGGAGGCCAGAGCCATGGGTTCACTCCCCCAGACTTTTTTCTTGGATATCCTCAGGAGCTCCTGAAGTCATGGAAGCTTCACCACTAAGTTGTCAGCAGAAACAAGGCAGATATGTGGGAAAGCAGCATTTTGTTTACTGGCAGTCTAACCCCCTGCAGCTTAGGTCCTGCAGCCTCTAACCTGCAAAGGGTGTGGGTTGTTAGCAGCTTATCAAGGGGGAAAACAGATGACAGTCCAGGTGTACAGAGGACCTTCCCTGGAGCAAAGCAGGAGAGCCATCTTAGTTCACATTAGTAGAAAAATTGGGAGGGCTCTGGCAGTACCTATCTGTTAATAAATTTTATTAAAAGTCATGAACTTAAAAGTTTCTTAGCTGGGAAACTTCCTTAGTTGGAAAACATGCTACCAGCCTCCTTCTGATTTTTTTTAGGACAGTATTACTTGCCTCATCAGTTGATATCGCTGCTGTCTCCTAAAGAATTTAATAAAATTCTTAAAACTGCAATTTTTATAACAGATAAATAAATACAGATTTCCCTGCGCATCTGTATTTGAATATTTCCAGCTGAAGCCATCTGTCACAATGCTGTGGGGATGGTGTCTGTGCATTAGCTTTACTAGACTTTGCAGGATCTTACACATCTGGATAATTCACTGCAGGCACTTAGAAAATTGCAAAAGTGTTTATTTATTATTTCACCATATATTTTAGTGACCCTCTCCAGGCTTTAAAAAAGAGGGGATATTTTTATTTACATAACAATTCCTTTTTGGGTGCTATTTTTTAAGAATTTGTTTTCTAAATTTAATTGCTGGAAAGCTCCCATATTCAAGCTGGATCCCAGAGATCTGGCATTGGACACTCAGCTATTCAAGCCAATGTCACTCTGTGTCCTTTATTATATCCTCCCTTCATGTAGTATCTTTGGTCAGCTGTCATAGTTTTTCCTTTTTGGGAAAGAAACCGTATTGGGAAGCCAGAAAGAAAATGTCAGCCTAATTGCAGAGGCTAGAACAGTAGTAATTCAGGTCTAATAGTTGTGAAACTAAGGTGGAATTGATGCTGTCTATCACAGCAAGTTCATTGCCTGGTCACATACAGCAGAAGAAATGCAAATGACAGGCAACAGTTCATCTTTTGTTACGAAGAAGAGAAGGAGGATATTCAAGATATTACATGTGATCAAGCCAGAAAGAAAATTCAGCTCTTCGAAGAATGCAAGGATGCTGCTAGCAAGTTCAGCTTTTCAAAAAGAAAAAGAAAGAATGATGGGACTCCTTGGCTACTTTCCATACTTCAGAAAGTAAAATGCCTTCACCTTCATGATTTTTCCCCCAGAAAAAAAGGTGCTACAAGTGCTTGGTCATTGCTCCTTGTCCTAATGATCCACATATCATTGCTCCCAGCAGGATCTATGGTAGAAATCTTGTCCTTTCTGTTTCTCAGGGAAGTAGTCCCTTGACTACTAGAATTTCTAGAGTACTGTTGTCCAATCTTGAGACTTTAAGATGGGTGGACTTCAATTTCCAGAATTTCCCAGCCAGAATGCCTGGATCATGCTGGGAATTCTGGGAGTAGAAGTCCATACATCTTAAATTTGTCGAGATTAAGACAAAAAAGTTTTACAATGGTTTGCAACAGGAGAATGGTGAGTCTGCCTGCTCCTCTTAGACCACATGGGCGTGTGACTGTTTTAGCTTGCCCCTTCCTCTTTCTCATGAAGTCTCCTGGATTGAAGCCAACGGTAAGGAAGAGCAATGGGGGATGGTATTAAGTCTATTTTACATCTATGGACTCCTTTCTTTCTCCTATTTTTAACTGGATTTTTTATTTATTAAATTTCTATGCCACCAAACTCAAAGCGACTCTCGGTGGCTTACAATAAAAACAAATAATAAAACAATTATCACTTGATAAAGACTTTGCAATAAAGTTGAAAACTTCGCCTTAACATCAAAAATTAAAATCCATTTGATAAGATTTACAAGCCAAAACTCACCGCACTCCATGCACAGGGGTTAAAATATTGTATTGTCTAAGCTTTCATTCCCATGCTTGGTAACTACATCAGAGAACTGTAACACCAAATATGCTTCAATGTTCTTATACCAGGTGTGCATCCTGCATGCAACTGCAAATGTGATCTTCCCCTGCCCTTCTTCCTCCTTGTCCTTGGGTGCATTGATGTCAATTCAGATACTCCCTGCTTGCTGTGTGGTCTGCTCTAATGTATTTAATTAATTGGTTCCCTCCCTTTTCTAGCATGTTAAAATTGTCCATTGCGTGATAAGCTCATTCAGTCAGCTGAGCATTCCCCCAGCTGACACATACTTGCACCCTTTTGCCTCTTTGACTGGTGCACATTCGTGCCTTTTCTCTCTATGGCTCACTGACATTATCCCCCAAATGGCATGCTGATGCAATCGATCTCCCCTCCCTGACACAATGATGCACTTTACATCATCACTTCTCCAGCCACGCTTGGTCATTTGATTACTCACTCTGGGGACACATGCACACGCATGCACCCTCATCCTCTCTTATCCACCTTTGTTTTCCTCGCAGCTGGCTGTGCACTCTCTCCATTAGCCAGCTAATTTCAGCTGGTTGCACAAAACACAATATGGGGATGGGAGCTCTGCACACCTATCGTCCAAGTCTCAATAATCTCAAGAGCGGTCTGGCCTTGTGCTCATCCCAGAAATGAGGTTGGGGAATAGTCGAATGTGTGGTCATGTTCAATGCTATGCATTGCTAACTGGGAACATGGATCTCTGCGTTGTATTGCCATCTCATGCTCTTTTAGTTGACTTATTAATCTGCACCCCGTTGACCCACATAGTCACAATTACAATCAGGGAATCTCTCCTCTGGCTCCAAGAGGTCCTTGCAACACATGACCAGGCTGGGTAAAGTTGCTGCTGGGTACTGTGATGCCCCAATTCCTAGTTCTCCCGGCAACCTTTCTGTAGCTTCTGATACATCTTTTATATAAGGTAAAGGGAATCAGGGAGTACCTGCAGTGATGTCAGTGCACCCAAGGACAAGGAGGAAGCAGGGCAGGGTAAGTTCACACTTGCACGTGCTTGCAGGATGCGCACCCAGTGTAAGATCATTGAAGCCACATTTGGTGTTCTAGTTCTCTGATGAAGTTCCCGAGAATGGGGACTAAAGCTTAGTCAATAAAATATTTTAACCCCAGTGCACAGAGTATGGAGTGTTTTGGCATGTTTCCTGGGGAGAGCATTTTTGAGTTTGTAGGAAGATTTGTGAGCCTCTGGATTTGTTTTATTACCTGGATGACTGAGGATTCTTACAATAGAGGATCTACCAGCATAATATTTAGAATCCAAAGAGCACGCAAGTAAGAAAAAATGACAGGACTCTGCCAGAGCAATTAAAGGGAAGTCTGTAATGAATTTTCTATTCAGCTAACCTGAAAGGTTGAGAAGAGGAGAAGAAGAAATAGAAAGATTTCCACCGATGGTACTCTAAGAAGCAAAAATGAACAGGCCAGCATTGCAATTATGACAGGGAATGCTAAGAGCAAGTTGGTCTTCCTGTCTGAGGAAAATCTGCAATACATTTGCAGCAAGAGAAAACTTATAGCAGTCCTCAAAGAAAAGCTCAACGCAGTGAGTGGTCACGCTTCAGGTGACGAGAGAGGATGAAGATTTATCAGTTCAAAGAAAGGAGTTTCCATTAAGAAACTGAGAATGAAAGAAAAGTCCAGAGAAATCAACAACCAGAAATAAGACATGAAAAAGACATTCAGAAGCACCAGAACTCAGGAACAATTTTCAGGCCCTCACAGCAGCAGGAAGTCTTGAGCATTCAGAATGAGAGACTGTGGAAGAGGAGATAAGCAGATGGATGTATCCAGGCCGTACAAAAGACAAAGAGAAGAGTAATCATGGTTGGTGCCTCATGACTAGAAGGAATTGCAGCAAAGGAATTCTACCAGTATATGAAGCAAGAATCTGGATTCAATGCACCTTGAGGTCCTATCAAGCCCACTGACTCATTTAAAGGTGTGCTAATACATGTGAGGGCAAATGATAACTGCAAAAGAACTGATATATCTGTATCACCGCAGACTTTGAAAATCTTGGAAGGAAACTCAAGATCCTGGGGGTTTGGATGGTGCTTGCCTCCATCATTTTATTCCATGGAACAGGGCCAGAAAAAAAATGGTGCAAGTGAATTACCAGCTCACAAGAGAGCTAAGAGGAGAAATTTGGTTTCTGGGACCTTGGCCCAAGTTATCTTAATGATAGGTGTCTGGGACAAGATGAGTTGCACCACACAAGGACTGGGGAAAATCAAGAAGAGTTTGACTACGAAGGCATTGAAATAACTCCTGGGAAGGTTGGAGATAAAACTTCTAAAGGACCACTGTTTTCGCATTATACAAAGATGTGAAAGCATTGCTTTAACAAGGCATATTAACCTCCTCAGTACAAAATCAGAAAGCACATTAGCTCAGAAAAGGTCATAGCCCTCATTGTTCATAGACTAATGCAAATAATCAAGGATGACCTTGATTACAGAAAAGCAAATATGATTTAATTGCTGTAACACAGACCTGGTGCAATGAGCCTCATGACTGGAATACAGTCCTGCCATTAAATACTGCTGCTCAAAAGGAATGGAAGAAAGAAGAAAGGAAAGAGCGCCCTGTACGTAAAATTACTTTTGTTCTGAAGGCTAAATCTAATGGGTCATGGGATAGACAATATCAGAATTAAAGTAAGTGGAGAAGATAATAAAAGCAAGAAAACGCATGTTATTATGATGTAGCAACAATAAGTTGGCTTGCAATACAGCCTTTATATTAGAGTTTCTAGCCTGCATGCAATAGTGTGAGTATAACTCGTATAAAACTGGATGTGGTCTGTGGTTGTGGTATAGTGCCAAAATTGACCAGTAGAGAATTTTTGCCATTAGCAGGGAAAGCTTACATGACATGAGTATGACTATAGGCAATTTTTCATGGCCGCAATAAATGCTATCCACCTGCTCTTGACTTAGAAGAAGATTAAAGTGGCAACAAATTGCTGTCCCCTTTGCCAGTCCCTGTCCAGCCATCGCCATACTGCTGCCAAATATTACCACTTTGATGAACTATGTTCAGAGCATCTTAAAGAAAGGAATTGGTGCAATCATAGTTGCCCACCAAACATCCCCAGCCTTAGAAAAAAATCAATTAATTATCTATGCAGAGGGACTTTTTGAATTCTGAGAGATGGCTAAACTGAAGGATGAGAGCTAGTGCGGTGTTGTAGTTTGATGGAGGAACCAGGAAACTGAGATCTTTAGGCATGAAAGCCAGCTGGATGCCTTAGGGCCAGTCACTCTCAGCCCAATCCACCTCACAGGCTTGTTGTTATGGGGAAAATAAAAGGCAGGACAATTAGATATATTGACTGCCCTGAGTTATATTTAGAAAGTTGGGTTATCTGTCAAAACTCACTCCAAATATGTAAAAAATAGTCCACTTAAGCACTTGATAGACTTGTAGTGATGCTGTGCAGTGCAGCAAGGGGTATAATTCCCACTGCACCATGCCATTGATTATCTGTACACTGCTCTTAAATTAATGTTATGTATGGGTTTAGTGCTCTCTAAAAGAATACTAAACCCATGTATGAACCTAGCACAGCTGAAGCATTTTTTTAAAAAAAAACCTAAATATTAGATGTTGTGGATTTATTCCATCTTTCTTTTCCAGATCAAAAATTCACCATTCCTTAATCCATGTAAGGAATAGGATTAAGAACAACAGTTTGGAGTGTACTTCTCTTCAGGGATCTATCCAACCTGCTCTCCCCGCCTCTTGAAGGCTATTCCACTCAACCCCTACCTTCAATTTTTATTGTCTTTCTTTTGTTAACGACCAATAACCATGATGCACTGTGAATACAATTGCAGCTTTATTGTTAGATGATGCAATAAGAATTGGCACAGTAGAAAGAGGAGATTCCCACTGCACCGTGCTTCCCACGGCCCACCACCTGCTCTTTTGAGAATATTTTTATACACAAGTTTGTGGAGTGGATAGTGATAAAGATGGAGATAAAGGTCTCTTTTTTCCTGATTCATTGGGCAGCAGTCCTCCTATTTGAGAATCAGGCGGTATGGCTGATCCCTTGGCTGCCAAGGCTAGAAATTTTTTTATTATATTATTTTTTTATTTTAAGCACTCTTGTCATTCTTGAGCAACTTTCCTCATTACTTTCCCCAATTGTGGGATCTTATTTATCATTTCTATTAATTCTTTGAGTCTGCAAACTTGGATTCCCAGATATGCATTGAACTTTCATCTCGCTCGTAGTCAAGATAACAGGTCATGTTTCATCACAAGCTTCACACAATGTTTCAAATGCTTCCTTTTTCAGACCTTTCTTGTTAGCACCATTTACACAGTCAATCATCTACCTGCAGCAGTCTGTCATATCCCTGATCCTTGATCCTGGCATATGCACACTTAATGAAGTGATGGTCTGGTCAAGATATGTTTGTTTCAGTTCTTGTATCTGTGAATTAATAGCTACCAGGGGTCAAGACCTACACAGCTGGGCAAGATCAAGAAAGCAAGAACTGCACGGGTTTCTATCAAGTGTTTTTAATGCTATACAGAATCTTGGAATTTCCCACCCTCATTTTTAGTGAGATAATTAAGGCAAATCATACCAAACTTTGCATGATTTGAAATGCTTCCTCTTAGATTTCTTGCCACCTGGCCTAAATTGAGGCTTACGAGAAAAATTATCAACTGATTCACCCTCTGCCTCTTACTAGCCTACTGTATGTCTGTTCTCCCTTCCATTTCTTCTCACTCTTTCCACAGTATACACTGTTGACTTAACAGAAAAAATTATTAGCAACCTCCCTCTTATATGACCCCTCCAAACTCCATTGCCAAATTTCTGTTTACACTCCACGTTCACTCATTTACTGAGTACAATTCCTAGAAACTGGCTGTCTTATATTCCTGCAGCAGCTTCAGCTTTCTCAGCAGGAAGCAGCCAAAGGTCATTCAGCAACTTTCAAGTTACATCCTTGCAATCAGTAACTCTTCAAAAAAAACTTGTTGCCCTCATAGCTACATTCACAGGTTTCAGGTCAGTCCCCTCTCTTCCTTGTCTCTTCTTTTTGTTGAGCAACAAAGCAAAATTCCTGTTAGCCCCCCATCTTCACTTGCTCAACCTTGGTGAGCAAGTCAGAGAACAACAAAACACAGTCATGCCTTGTGAAGCATCAGGCTGCACAAACCTCAGGTGCCTCTCCCAAATTGCCTTTCTGATCATTTTCCTTGGAATACCCCTTGCTCCTTCCCCTTTTAAGCGCAAGTACACTTTCCTCCCCCAACAGCAGCCTAAGTTGCCTGTTTTAAAACTTGTTAGTTTGAGTATTCATTCAAGACGCTTATAAAGACTATTTCACCACATATAAAACCAAAAGCTGCTTTCTTTTTGTTTTTTCCATTTCACAGCTTTGTGACATGGAGAACTGTCTGCCAATTCTGCTTCTTTTGTGAGTTCTTCGAAACATGAGAAAAGTATTCTTCAATCAACCAATGTAGTTTGTTCATCCAGGTGCCAGTTATAAAATGCAGCAACAAGAAAAAAAGAATTCAGGACTGTGGAGAAAAAAAAATGCAATTAAACTCAGGGACAGAAAAAAAAATCTGTGTTACTGAACAGTGTTTGCATTTCTTTGGTTTTGTGCTCGTCCTCTCCCCATCTCTAGCCCAGGAAGTCTCTTCTGTTTGAATAGTCAGGAAGTGGGGGGGGGAAACAGAACAGGGCAGGCTTTTAAAACTCATCCTCTGATGCCATAAAGATCCTTGTGAAAAGCCCACAGAATGGAAACTGCTGAGATGCTCTGGAAATGAAGTGGCATCCACTCCATGAGAGGTCAGTAGGGGTTTTGATACACTGTGAGTAAATCTTAGGAAACTTCACACCAAACATGGTAGACACAGGAAAGTGAACCTAGACACACTCGAAATAGTCTTGGGATATATCCAGTACAGACTGTTAGGGCAGAGCTTTGTGCGTTAGACAAACTGAACCTCCATTCAGATTATAGAGAACCTAAGAAAGAATCTGTTTTAACAATGTTTATGTCACCTTATGCAATGACCCTGAATGGGATTTAATGGGAAGGTCATCAGGGAACACTGCCTGAACCTTCACCTCCTTTATTACTCTACTGCTTCTTCACTAAACAGCAGTATTTTCCATGGCTACCCTCAATCCCAACAACAAATTCTTCCAGCTACAGAAGCCAGTAGACAACCAACAGTTGGAAAGGAAAAAGGGGAAAGTTAATATTGGAGAACAGAAACCTTACAGCGTAAAGCACATTGTGCTTGCTTTCCTGGGGACCTGGAGAATTGATTCAGTGATTCTTTTGAAAGCTTGGAAAAGAGCAGGAGTTAACAGCCAAAAGAAATATTTTCTCATTAAACAAATAATTCTGTGGACACCTTGGTTCCTTCATTAATTGATATTGATAACATACTCCACCAACAAGCTATTCCTGAAAGGGAAAAGGGTTAGCAGTTGGACTACGGACAAGTGCTGGTCTTTCATCAACTGTTGCTGGAAAACAGTAGCAGCCCCTGCTCAGCTAAATCGTCACACAAAACAGGGCCCTGCAACGCAAATGTTGAGCGGGACCACAGATGAACCAATCACAGACTGCATTCCCTTCTGCCAACTATATTCTCACACTCAGATGCCTCCTCGGTGACTTCCACTTTGCAAAAGTGTCCTCCTTTAGAAGTCAAGCATGTATGAGGTATGCACTGTCTACAAGAAGGAGGAGCTTGATTTTCAGGCTACAGATTCTGGATTTCATAAGCACGAGGAAACTTAATCCATAGCCTGAATTAATGCTGATACTCAGAAAAAAATGGATTATATTGTATTCTCTTCAGTCCAGCGTAATATCTGTGAAGTGTCCAGTGGGAACATACAGGCATAAGAATAGTCCAGCATTTGTTTTTTACACTAGCAAACCAGATGCCTAGAAAAACAGCAGGAGTTAAAGAGGTATAGTGACCTTTGATGGGGGCATGGTGGTGCAAGCGGTTAAGACACTGGGCTTGCCGGCTGGAAGTCAAGGTCGAGACCGAAGCACTGCCACGCAACAAGGTGAGCCCCTGTCATCTGCCAACCGAGCAGTTCGGAAGCATGTAAAAATGCAAGGAGATAAATAGGTACCACCTCAATGGGAAGCTAACAGCATCCATGCGCCTCAGCGTAGTCATGCCAGCCACATGACCACAGAAGTGTCTTCAAACAATGCTGGCTCTTTGGCTAGGACACAGAGATGAGTCGGACACAACGGGCAGGGGAAACCTTTACCTTTACCTTAACCTTTAATAGATCAGTCTTCCGTGAATTTATCTAATCCTATATTCAATCCACCCATGTCAGTGGTCATCACTGCATCCATAATTACAAAGAAGTCTGCCTGTTTTTGTTCCAAATCTCCTTCCAATCAGCCGTACTGGATGGCCTCTGGTCTAATATTAGGCAGAGAACTGAATACATTGTCCATTCATTCATGATTTTTTGCCTCTTGACAACGTCTCTCCTCAATCACGTTTTTCCAAGCTTAAAAACAATTTAGCCATTTCTCATATGGATGATGTTCAGGCTATGAGTTGCCTTCTTCTTCTCTTTTATAATCTTCTTCAAATGTAGCAACAAGAACCGTACACTGTACATCAAAAATGA
>JANHZU010004880.1:48713-71782 GCA_032468055.1 Acrochordus granulatus
CATAGTAATACAAATAATAACCTTATGTCATCTAAAACCCAAACTAAATATCTCTTTGACCAAACCCATTAAAAATAATGGTAATGTGTGCAGACTGAGTTGTCATTAGCTTCCTCGTTTGCTGCTTATAATCCTCAAAAGAATTTCTTATTAAGATGAAATCTGAGCACATATTGGCCATGCTTAGATCATGTGCTAATGTGTATAGGTGGATTAATACAGTTGTTATACTGTCCACTCCATGCGCAACAGTCTCTTCCAGAGACACCTGAGGTTGCTCTGGCATCAGTGCCAGACTATCTTAGATATCTTCTTTTTGCTCCAGTGTCCACTGCCCAGTGAAAAGTGGTTCTGGATTCCATCTCCACCGTGACAACTGATCACAGTGGGTATCATGCGCCACACAATTTGCTGGGCAAATTCTAAACTCAGTGTTCTGTTCAGATAGTACCAGTGATTTGAAAGTGAAGGAACTTTATGCAACCCCATGTAATAGGCAGATACAATGCTAGTCAACTTTAGATTGGCAGCAGGATGGGCTGCAGCTGTGAGAAGGGAATCAGCAGATGCCAGGCTTGAGAAGGCTCTTAGCTAAACCTGTCTCAATCTACTAAGGCAATTACAGCAACCCACAAAGAATCCATTAATTGAGAAGCCTTAAATTTTAACCCCTTTAGCATGACTTATTAATTTATCTGACATCTTTGCCCTCCAATGAGTAATCACCTGTTATCTTTGAAACTTCATTCTTGACTCAGAAAAGATTCACATCTAACCCAGTATTGCCTGGGAGTCACCTGCAAAGCTCAGATCCGAAGCTCGATCGCACTCGCTATAAACCTCTACAAAGACAGAAAGCCAGTTATGATGCTCGATCCCAGGCACCCGATGAAGCTGGACAAGTTTTTTTTACATATATGTGCTTTAGAAATGTGTTGTCAGTGATGATGTTGAAGCCCTGGTTAGTCCCTAAAAGACTGAGATGGCCTGAGATTCCTCTTCAAGACAGCTAAAGGGAACTTACTTCCCTGCTTCCGCTGCATCTGTTCAGAACAGGCTGCTAATGCCCTTTTTATATTGTGGATCACTTTTTTCAACACGGTTAAGTAGAAAAGGGAAAGATATTGGGGACAGGAGCCAGGACAGTCAGAGGTTCTCTGTGAGTAGTTTTCATCGTTCTTTGTGGACCTCTTGATCGTTCATGTTGATTTGGGCTGCAGTGTGGGAGGTAATCTTTACAGCCACTTGTCAGATACTTTTCAGGTTGTACATCTTAAGGACATAGACAGGCTGGGCAAAGCAATGAGAGTCACTACTTGCTTGCTTGATCCTTGCCTGTCTGACTGATTAAATCAGGAAGATGGGACCGGAATCATGTTAAGAGAGATGGCGAATGCCTTCTTCAGAGTGGAATGTGGCCCTGCCTGCCTGAAGGAAGCAACTATAAGACTTCTGTTGAAAAAGCCATTTCTTGACTTAGAAGTCACTGTAATCATAGGCCAGTTTCAAATAACCCATACTGGGAAAGGAAGCTTTGCAATTACCCTTGCCTTAGGAAAGAAAACCAGGTGCATTTTGACAAACCGGGTTTTCTTGACCTATCCCAATGAGTCTTTCCTCCAGAATACCACTATATTTCACTTCAAGAAACCAGATGGCAGGAATGCCCTTCCCACTCCACTGAACGTAGCATCCTTTGATACCATTGATTGTAGCATTCTTCTGTGCTATCTGTCAGGGGCATTATTTTCCAATGGTACCAGTCTATATTTCTTTGTCTCCTGTGCTATTTAGCATCAACATGAAAATGCATCAGAGATTAAGGAGGTGGGATAGCACTCCTCTCTCCTGCCCCATTTTCTGGATAACCGCTATGAATGGGTTGGATGGAGAAGACTTGAAATTAAATCCAGATGGAAGTACTGGTGGTATGGAGAAAGCTGGATTCAGTGTTGAGACAAAAAGTTGGTTAGGGCTCCGGCCAGGGTTACAGAGTTACGAGAAAGATCTGGGACAAATTTCATGAATATTATGATTTGCAAGGAGCAATTCTGGAGAGCAGCATGTTTGCATCATTGTGCCAATTACCAGTGCAAGTCTTCCCAATCTATAAGACTTAGAGTGGATGTACAATGCATTGTACTTTATGTGGCTTGAAGAAATGCTCAGAAATTCCAAGAGGTACAAAATGTGGCAACCTGGCTGCTGACTGGTACAAAGTTAAGGACTGGCGCTGACCATCATTGGGGTGGGGGGATAATTTAAGGTGTTGGTTTTGAGCTTATAGCTCTAATAGCCTACTGCATGATTATTTCAAAACTGCCTCTTCCGTGGTGGATTTGCCAAGGTCAGAAGGACAGACTTTTCTGAAGATGCCACTGTGGCCAGAAACCTGACTTTCAGATATGCCAAGGTGGTCCTCAGACTACAAAATGGAAGTGTATTTATTTCTTGCTGTCACAGGATATTGGTGAATAACAAAAACACAACTCTTTTGCCAGGCTTTTCTTTATTAATAATTTGAATGATCTGTTTCCAAGTTGGTTTTGATCTGAATTCCATTGATTCTATTTTTGTGTGTCTTAGATTTGACATTTTTATGCAATAAACAGAAAAAAAGGCGGTAACTCTTGCAGCGAGGCAAATATAAAGAAAAAAATCATAGAATTATAGTTCACTCATCCTTTGCCATTTAGCAACACACTTTCCTGAGCCAGCTGAATTGGATCTGGACTTAATTAATTATTTATCGACATTGCTAATAATTGCGCTACATCCTCCCAAATGCTTTTCAAGGGTGGCTTACAACAAAAATATGAAATGCAGAAACTGCAAGAAACAATGCTAAATAACTAAGATCAAAATAAAAGGTAAAAGCATCATCAGACCTGATTTGATTTTTTTTTTCATGAAAAGACTTGGAAACATTAAAAAAAATGTTTCCCAAACAACTTCAATCAAGACTCTCTGTGACATAATAGGAATAATCCCCAAGAAAATGCCTTTGTGTGCATTGTGGATGTCTTCATATCTGCTTGGAAATAAGTCAATCCGAAGACATGGAGACTTGCTCCCAAGGAAGCAGGTAGAGGACTGCCACCTTAATTAATTAATTGAGTGACTGATTCAATTTCTCTCTTGGCTTTTCCATTACAAATAGTGCACGGTGACTAACAACGTAATAGCAACTCAGTTAAGAACAGTAAATAAAAAGATGGTTACGATTCACTTTTACTTGCACATCTGGGATGGCAGAGAAACACTAAGTCCCAAGCACCAGCCCTTTTGGTTCTCCTCAGAAACGGACCGGGAACCTTTGAAGAGCTGTCAGTGCTGGCAACGAGGGTCCAGGGTCTGATCCTGGTTAGGAATTTCACATCGGTGTTTTTTACCACCACGTATCACATCCTTGGCCTCAGGCCAAGGATCCGCGACCATTTAAAAGGCATCCACACGGCCCTTCCGCTCCAGGGCCACACAGTCACCCTATTAAACTACGCACCCGTGTCGTTGGCGTAAATAAAAGTGAATCAAAGAGCCACTCTTCTGAACGATTGCCAAGGAAGGAAGGACAAGCAGTTTGTTTGGAAGGAGACTACAGTAACCAAATCACAGCCAGGTTCATTTCTGGGCGTGGGAGCCGTCTGCGTCCGCAGAAGACAGCTCCTTGGCTGGGCAAAACAAAATCACGGAGCACCAGCCGCAGTGGGAAAGACGGTGGGAGGCTGGAGCCTGCCAAAGAGGGGTAGACAGAAAGCCAACGCCAGCCTTGGCGTGCCTGGCGAGGAACCACAAAATGAAGGACGAAGAGGGAGGGGAGGTTGAGGGCGGGGAAGCAGCTGCATGCCAGGCCAGGCAGGGCAGCTTTCTAAGCTGTGAGAAAACAACGGACAACGGCGAGCGATGCTTCTGAAGACCTCTGGGGTCCAACTTAGTTTCCTGTTCGGGGGATCCTAAAAGCCTGCCTCAAGCACAAATGTTCAACTTTCAGGGCCACCAAATTCTGTTTGGCGCACATCAGCCGCCGCCACTGGAGTCTCTAAGAGGGCTTTCTATCTATCTCTCCGTCTGTCTGTCTCGGAGAGGGACTCTGGGGGGGTACAAAAAATTAAAACATAAAAACCATGCAGAAAAGTTAAAAACATTCGAAAGAAGCCAGGATGAATAACACCCTGTTGGGATTAATGGGAAGGCGAAGAGAGGGCTCTCAGGGCACTAGCCAGCCCCGTGCCTGTGAGCTCCTCCGCACTCCCCACACAAGACCACAGAACCATGTTTTGACTCCTTTCTGGAAGGCCAGGAGAGTGGGGGAAGAAGACGGGGGGCATATTCTGTGGGGGAAGAAGATGGGGGCAGGAGCAACGGCCGAGTAAGCTCTCCTCCTGGACCCCACCAGTCGGAGCTCTTTAACCACCGGGGTCTGCATCATGCCTTCCCTGCCCGACCGGGTGGGACGGGCCAAGGTAACGTTACCTTGCGTGAGAAGGGAAGAAGAGGTCGCAAGGGGGTGCTGACAGGGATAAGTGGTGCTCTCTCAAACTCCTGCTGATTATTTCTGCGATACGAAACTTGATCAAGGCCCCGAAATACGAACCATCAGTAAGTTCGAAACCAGACCCTGCGGTTGATCTGGCTGGTCGTGGACCAGCGTGAACGTTTCTTCAAAGTGCCAGACTTGGAGCTCAGACGATGTCGCTGTTCTCCAGGGCTAGGTTGCTTCAGCGTTGTTGAGTCGCTTGAGTTTCAACACGTTTTAGTGAGTCCTGGCCGCTCTGACAGGACGTGCCGCAGTGACGTCAGGTTCTAAAACCTGCGTAGGACTGTCTCCTTCTTTAGGCGTATTACAACTCAAACTGTACCCAAAACGTATGTGCTGACTGTGCATGCACAAAGACGTGTTGCTTTTTATTGTACTGACCAAACCACATCTGGAAGAGGGTCCATTTTCGGATGCCACAATAGAAAAAGGACACCGAGGGCCTGTAAGGAGTGCAGAGAAGAGCAACAAGGGTGGTCGAGGGTCATGGAGACGAAGTCCGATGAATGCAGAAGAGAATGGGGAGAGAAGACAGCAGCCTTCCTTCCAACTGTTCAGAAGAAAGGGTGGGTTTTTTTCCCAAGCACCCAAGTTTTTGGTCAAGAACACACAAGGAGAAGCTCTACAGTGAAAGATCCGAACTTCGGATAAGGAGAAATTTCCTGTCTTGACAGCCATAAAGCAAGGAGCGGCCTGTCCCCTGAAATCATAGGTTTTCTATCAGTAGAGGGGTTTTTTTTAAAAAAAAAGACCACTTCTCCAGAATGGGGTGAGGATTCCTGCGCTGGGCAGGGGGACGGACGAGATAACCTCTAAGGTGGCTTCCAACCCCACGATTCTAGGAAGTTCAGGAACTGCAGATGAGAGGCTTGGACTATTTTCTCTGCAGCAAGCTGCATGCTTTGCCGCAGTGGCAACAAACTGCACAGGAATGAGCAAAAGGTGGGCATGAGAAAGGTGAGCACCCCCACTCCCTTTCTGAATGTCAAGCAACCCAGTTACGAAGAGAAACTGCCACAGACTGAATGCTCACCCCGGGCACCTATTCATTGTCCACCAAGAGTTCGGGAGCTTCCTCAACAAAATCGGATTTTTCCCTATTCTGGTAGTTTGCTGCCCCCGTTTGACTGACAGAAGAGAAGCAGCAACATCTGCGCTCCCAAAAAGGTAAATGCATTTTGTGTGAAAGTTCTGTGGAAGGAGAAAAGAAAAGAAAAGAAAAGTGTCTATCGTTACGGAGGACTAAAACACGGCGATTCCTTTGGAAGTCAGAATACCTTCATACTCATAAGAATTAAGAGTCTGGCAGTCTCCTGGAAGAGACTGTGAAGTCTCTGTGAAGTCTGAGATCATACTCCTGGTATGACTGTGAAACCCCAAATCTGGAGTCCTCAGCATCTGAAAACTTGAGAGCAGTTTTCACAATCTTGTCAGCTTTAAGATGTGAGGACTTCAGCTCCCAGCTGGAGAAATTCTGGAAGCTGAAGTCCACGCATGTTAAAGTTGACAAGGATGAGCAACGCTGGCCTAGAAAGTAAATACCGAAAGCAACTGTCGGTGTTGCAGAAACTTGCCTCTGTTGACGCAAAAGCTGAGGAAGGAAGCTAATAGTCAGGCAGACCTAATGGACAATTCGGCTCATAAAGTGGCTGAGGAGCAGCCGTCGCTGGGCTGCAACAAATTTAGAATCATGGACTGCGTGAGTTGGAAAAGACCAGCTCGTTTGCTCGGTGCAGAGATAAAACTGCCGGTGATGGGGAGTCCGCCACTGTTCCAGGCAGACCGTTCCAGTTCTGGACAGCTCTTAACCATCTGGGAAATCCTCCTGCACTTCAGCCTGAATCTCCTTATCCTACCCCTCCTTTCAGCAGAAAGCCAGTTACCCATGCCTACTTGCACGGGGCAATGTTTGGGATCTCTGAGGACCACTGTCATATGTCATCTCACCCTTCTTTTGGGCAAGCTAAAGTACCTAAGCGCCATCAAAGATTTTTTTTGGTATGCCCCCAGTGTGCTAATAACCACTGGGAGCACCATGGGCGGTTTATGCCATAAACTGTTAACTTTGGTTTTCAGATCTTGATATTTTGTGATACTTGGTTATTATTTTTGTATCCCATGAACATATAGAATACTCCTATCTCATATTCTCCACACAATCACAACCCCTTGAGATGGGCTGGGCTGAGAAAGAGTGACTGGCCCATCCAGTGGTTTCATGCCTCAGAGAGGACTTTACCTATCCGGCTCTTTACTGCATCTACCACATCTGTAACCATCTCTTGGTCTACCAAACCGGTCACTCTTATCATTAAAAAAAGGTTTACTCTGACTAATATACTGTAAACAGCTGCATTCCACAAAAGAGGGTTTGCATGAAGCGACTTGGAAAGAAAAACTGAGTTAAGAGGTGGACAGACCTGTCCTCAAATCAAAATCAATGCTTGCCTTCAAGGCCATTAAGTTGAAACCTATAGGTGGGTGGCAAGATCACAGGCAGAACTTTGACTGCCACGTCATGGCTGTGGGTCTTGACTTTTTGACCACACCTTGTGGACACCCTAACAGGAGGACAAGCTGGGTAGCATCAGATGGGATCCAAGTGCCTTCTCGGTTAAAGAAGAGAAAATTAAAACTTACAACCCCTCGAACGGGATGATTTGTTCAGACTTTTTAACGCTAGAGGAGAAATCCTCTTAGCCCGCCCTCGAAAAAATCAGGTTTTCCTGGAATAAAATATTTCTCATCTGGTAGCAAAGGGAGCAAGTCTCTACGGGTATCTTTCATTTTTCCTGTCTATTTGTGTGCTAGTCCTTTTCTTTAAACAGCCACCTCTATAAAATTTCAGATGAAATGTTAGGCATCAAAGAGGAACAGCGAACTAGCAACTTTCCATCATATCTTGTCGCACACCGATGTCATCCCATAAAGCAAAGGCATCACCTTGTGGCCAGGAAGAAAAACTTCATCACCCCAGAATAAAAGGCTGCAGATATTAGAGGTCAGGACTTTTCCCCCTGGAAGATTTTATCATCACACAGTTTTTTGTGTCCATGGTCTTTTGGATTTTTTTTAAAGAAAGTTAAGTGTTCGTGTGCCTTAAGGCGTCCAGTCATGCCAGCCACATGACCACGGAGCCGTCCCAGGACGAACACTGGCTCTTTGGCTTAGAAACGGGGATGAGCACCGCACCCTAGAGTCGGTCACGACTGGCAGGGCCTCCTTTACCTTTACCTTTGATTCTTACTCACAAAAACATAATCGTTATTTTGCAAGTAGGAAATATTTTTATAGATACTGTTTTCCAAGTTAGAGAGAGATGGCTGAATGGGGGGGATACAGGATGCTGTTGCAAGGTGAAGGTTTGCGGGTTTGGGGATCTGACTCGGAACAATTTCCGGAATCAGAACGCCGAAATGAACCATCCATTCTGAAATCTCCAGGTTAATTTGAATAGTTTAGTTATGCAGAAATCCAAAACCATTTTGATGATTTTCTAAGTAGGAGTGGAAAAATGTTCCAGATTGCCTTGAATCATTGAATCAGACTGATGTTCCAAATCAGACCAATAATCCAACTGAGATTTTCCCTGACTGCATAAGAAGAACAATCGATCCTCAGCTTTTCCTGGGGAAAGGGACGGGTGGGCAATGTGATGTCTAAACACAAGATCTTAGTGGAGGCCTACTGAAAATTGCAGGGATGTCATTTATTATATAACACCAGAACCAGTATAAAAATGATCAGATAAATGGATGAGAGTGTGCAGATTAACCAGATTCCTTCAGAGAATCTATTTGCTTGAGCATAAGAATGGATTCTGGATCTCCTCAAAAGTTCCTTGAAAGAAACTGTAAAGAGCAGCACAGCAGCAACCACAGCAGTGAGGAGAGAAATTCCATTTTTATAAAATGATGACGCACTGATGATGTTTCCTACTTTGGTAATGAAACTTCTGCAAGAAAACAACCAAGCTCAGAGAGCACCAAGGACCCAACAGTTCAACCCTCAACTACAAAGATTCTCTTCTATAGTCACAGAAAACAAGATGATGGAGAAGAGAAAGGGGGGTTATTGGATTCAATTAAATAAGTTGGATCTAGTGCTCCATTGGTCATTCCGGACACAGCACCTGGGGACAGGGGTTAGAGAAAGCCTACTTTTATTGCTCATTCCGTTCATTGGCGTTTATCCTGAGGGACTGGAAGCAGAGTATCTATCTCTATCAGTGCTCCTTGCTCAGAATTAAACCTCCTCAACATTATATTTCTGAAATCTTGTAAGAGTGTTCTTCACCATTAATGACGCAAAAGCAACGAAAATGAATGGAGCCATATTGCAAATTTCTGCCAGCCTCCTGACTTTTAAATCCCTGGCAATTTAATAGGCAATAATTGTGTGCCACCCATCAGAAACAAATCAAAGACACCATTGTGTGCTTACATACACAAGGAAATACAGATTGGTATAAAATAATCTGAAACAAGAATCACAAAACAAACTGATGTAGGGGGATGAGTACTGTTGATTCAACTTTCCCAGAGCTGAAAAGGCAAACTCTTATAATCCAGAACTTGCCTGCATTTTCCAATAGGTAAGGCATCCAACTTTTTGAGTGTAAAAGCTCTTCTGTAATTGGGACTTTTTATATTAGAAAGTAAATTAGCTTCTGGAAAAGTTCATTGTGTCCATGTTAAAGTAATTTGGGAGCAGTGGCAAATCCAAATGATGCTTTTTATCTCGTACTCCAATATAATATCCCTGTTAATCTCTAATGCCAGGTCTGTCCCTGGAGAAGGGCCATATTAGTGAAACCTAGCCTTCAAAACCAACGAAAGCAAGAAATGGGTGTGCAACGATTGGATATGTAAGCAGGGTATGGTAAAAAAGCAAGTTGGCAGCACACATAAAAAACAGGTGCTGTTCAATAACACTATTGTGGCTGCCATCTTGATTTTTTTTTTTGCCACTCCTGCAAAGACCACACCAAGAAGGTTGATAAGAATCTACTAATATAATAAGGGGTGGGTCAAAGTCAAAAGTTTGCTTTCGACCAACAGTTAAGAATTGGTGGTCCAGATATTCCTGGGTGCTCCCTCTGTGTATCCAGCCTGAAGTCGTGAAACCATGTCGAGAAAACCATGCCCTTAAGAAAAATGTCTGGATTAATTCCAACCAAATTAATTCCAAGGAAGAGCTTTGATCAAACTATTGCAGCTGCCAACAACAGCTTCAAGAGGAACTCCATAAAGGATTTATGCGAGAGCTCTCCATTCGAAAAATTTTAAGCCTCTGCAATAGAATGGACACCTGGAGAGCAAAAAAAGTTCTAGAACAGCAACACAACGTGAGCTCTTCGGGCGAGGACCCTAGCAGGCTTCTTATGAGATCCCGCACAATGGAAAATAATCCCCTATTAGCTGAAGCTTTGAATCTGTGAGATCTGCGCTCCTTTAATGGACCAATGATGTTCTACAAGCCTTTGTGCAAAGACCGACCAAGACGTTTACTTTCTGCAAGTAGATCTCCATCTCAGCTGCAACATTTCATTAGACAATAGCCTGGAGTGCTCACCTCGGGTCTTTCTCTGTCCCGAAACAAACTAAAAATGAACGAGTCTATCTGGCATTCTGCCTATATACCTGGTTGGCTACCTAAACTCTGTTAATTCCTTAGCAAGGATGCTTGTGTCACTGAGTGACATGGGTAATTGGGGAAGGGTTTTCAACGGTTGATTTCCATCCAGGGCCATGCCACAGTCTGCTCCTGACAACCATTATTTTCCCCCTTGACCCCTCTATCAACCCCAAGTCACAAGTGAAATGGGTTTAAGTCATCCTCAGCTGGTCTGCTGTTTTTCCTTCCTCCTTGTGACACCCTCCAAAGTGGCTTGGCCTCCGTTAGCTGAAGAAAAGCCCTGTGATGACAGAGCCAGAGCCCTTAGAGACAGAAAGGGGATAACAGCGGTGGCAGCAAATGCCACACCTGTGCAGCTGCCTAAAGGATTTGTGGGGGAGAGCATCATACCTTAGCAGAGGGAAGGCCCTTAGTTTCTCTGGCTAGCAAGTCATCTCTTTGCTCTCCCCACATACCCAAAGTGACAATTTAGGATTGCCGTGGGAAAAAAAGATAAAAAGAAGTAGAAGTGTGCCATGAAACCCTAATAAGGCTTTAAAAAAAATCTTTAAAATTAAATTAAAGGGTTTTTTTAAAAAAAATACTCTTCCTACTAAAGTACTACCTCCATGTATCCCTCTCAACATGCCTGTGTACTGAACTCGCAGTTGCCTCTGCTTCATAGAACTTCACAGAAATAAAACGGGAATGTGAAAATTCCATGTTATTTATTCACCAGCATAGAGGGTTATCCCCCTTTGCCCATCCGGCTGTCAGAAGTCAAACCCGGCTTGATAGCAAGCATTAGCATGTATGAATAAGGCCAGGCCTTTTAAAAGTATCTTAAAGAGTCATCAAGAAGTGCAATCAATGCTGCCTGGGGACGTCTCTCCAAAATGGGAACTCAGCTCTGGGCCTATCCAGATCTTGATTACACACATCAGGTCAGCCACTTCACCCACAGTTAAGTCATGGTTTAGGACAGATGTGTATCCAGAGTGACCTGGCATTTAGAAGCAGCAACTGGAGCCCAAGGCCAGCAAGGATCCGGTCATCTGGTTTGAGAGGTAAATACTGAGGACTGGATCACAGGAACGGTGACCCCAACTGTGGCTTGTCCTCTGATTTTCACTATATCTACCCCTACCTGCCTCAAGCCCCATGTTTTGAGATACAGAATCCCAGACGTTGCCACAGAAGCAATCCAGACATGCAGTATGGCAAATTTTGATGAAAAGCCGAACGTAAATGAAGTACCAGAAAAAAGCCTCTAGCCAGAGGGGGAATCAACACAGCTGCAGCCAAGAAAGAAAGACACGTTGAACCAGGCAGCAAACCCACATGAGAAGGAGGCAAAGAGCCTCAGTTTCAATGGAATGCGAGCAAGGCACAACAAGAGAATTCCACCTAAAACCTCTTCCTGCGATGCCGAAGCAGGAGAGGCATAAGAGTCTTCCATATGGCACAGGATTGAAGAAATGGGTTGATAAAGAGCACACACTGCAGGAAGGAAGGTGGTCAGATGCAAACAGGTCTTTAAAATCAACCACGCTGCAGAAGGAGACATCTAAAGCTGCAGGACCAGTTAGTCAACGGATATTCCCCAAAACAAGATGGAGATAATGATATACAGTTTCCATTTGTGAAGCACAATTCCATAAGGATGCTTCTCAAGTTGGGAAGTCAAACTTGGGGAATAGCAGCAATGAAAAAATTAGTCATGTAGATCCAGAACAGAAGTTTGACTAAATTTAAGCAAGAACGTATTTTATGTTTTTGAAACCTCAGATAGCTAAACCAAGGCTTTTAAGGGGGAAACATCTGATGCAAAGATAGTACGAGAAGCAACTTTAATGTTTAAAGGTAATTTGATGTACTCTCCAGTTGGGTACAATGGGAGGAGATTTAGAGTTCAATAATATTTTTGCTGATTTGTTATTATTTTTTTCTTTTACAAGATCATGTGCATTTATTTCGGGAATATTCATAAATAGTGGCCACATCGATATAAATGTTTGGAGTTTTGTAGCGGTTTTAAATTTTATTTTATTTTCCATCCACTGCTATGTCCTTCTTCACTTTCTTCTTTGTGTAGTCTTTTATTTTCCTCCTTAAACATTTTAGAATTTTTTTTAAAAAAAGATGCACAGAGATCACTTAGATGTAAGACTGTCACCTTAACAGAAGAAGTCAAGGAAGAGATGGATATGGAGCAGCCCCTGAGGACTGAAGAATCTGGAACAGAACGGGTTCCTCACAAGCTTTAAAGGAGCACTGATAGTCTGAAAGAAACAGCAGGAGCTTGAAATGCTCCTTGAGATTCAAAGCTGAATCTCCTGCTGCATAACAAATGGTTCCCACATGAGAAGACTGTCTAATCCCTGCTTATACCCAAGATTCAGGAATGACATATGGGCCTCATTGTAGCTACTATAAAAGATCATGGTAAAGACTTTCCCTGCAAGTCATGTCCATTTCCTAGTGGAGAGCCAGTGTGTCCGAAGAAGCTTCCATGATCATGTGGCCGGCAAGACTATATGCCGAGGCACATGGAAAAGTTACTTTCCCCATCAAATTGGTGGTACCCATTTTTATTTTTTTACATGCTTTCTAATTACTAGGTTGGCAGGAGCTAGGCAGGTTACCATACTTTTATCTTATGAAGAGAAAAAAGATCAGGAGATAGGATCATGAAGCCTCAAAATGAGGAGAAAGAAGTGAAAAAAATAAGTGACAGCATCTGTTATTGTACATGGTATTCAGGTAACTTTCATTTCTATCCTTTCTCTTTCTATCTTCTCAATCAGAAGCAGAAAATAAAAAAATATTCTGGCATGTTTTAGATTAACAAAAGCCAGGGAATTAGTACACCAGTGCAGACAAGCTTTCTGGAACCAGTTAAAAATTGTGAGCTTCCATAGATACCAATCTGTAGAGAAAAGCAATGGGGGATTTGCATGAAGCCCCAGTGCCACAGCTGTGGGAATCTTAAACACATGGATATCCATATGGCACATACAATTAAGAAATCAAGGGGCAGAAATTGGAAATATTAAGATCATCAGCTATCATAATAGGCAGTAATGTGTATGCTGGCTTTTGCTGGCACTGTGTTCTTCTCTCTCACAATTTGCTAATAGTCACATGAGTTCTGTGTTGTGCGGTAAGATCCTGTGGCCCATTCTCCTTGTGGCCATGGTTGCTTCTTCTCTTCCCCACTTCCTGCTTCCCACCATATCTTGCTTGCTCCCTTTCTATGCTATCACCCCACCTCTTCTTCCAGTCTTCATAGGTGACCTCTCCCTCCTAGCTTATGCTTCTCATTGGAAACTCAGAATTCCAAAAATTTCAAATTCCTTTTGAACAAATTGCACCTTCCAATTGTTGTATTCCAGTCATGGAAGTCATCTCCCCAGCATTCAATTATAGCTCTAAAATCACATTCACTTTTTTGTACTAATAGTTCAATCTGATTCATTTTCCATAATTTGAGCATTAGTGTATAGACAAAAAAGGCCGTGAACTTTATGAGTCAATGTTCTTCCTGATTTTTCATTGAGTGTTTTAATAGGCCCCTATTTAGTTACTTTCTCACTCCTGCAGTGCACAAATCCTTATCTGAACTTGTTACTTCAGGGTTTTCATCTTCAATTCCCACCAAATTTAATTTAATGCAAAAGCCTTGCAGGCATAGAAAAATTGAGTATATATCTCACTATTCCCAGTCATTCTCTGTCATCTGTAAAATGGGGAAAATTTTATCTACTTTATGAGATTATTCCAAAGACAATAAAAATAAAGTATTTTGCATATTAAGGGTATTCTATAAATGAATAATAAAACCAATAGGAGAAATATTTATTCATGAAATGAGTATGGCCACTACAGGATGACTTTCAACATTCATGTTCATTTTTGAAATAATAAAGACTTAAAGCAAAAGTGAGCAACATCTGGATCTCTTTATGTTAAGGTTCACCCAGCATGGCCATTGTAGAGGATTGATGCAAGTTGTATTCCAGCATCTGAAGAGTCTGCCTTTGAATTAGAAAGCCAAAGATTGTTCAATCCGAAGAACTGAAGATGAAAACCCTGAAGTAACAGGATTTCGGCGGCATATAAATGTAATAAATAAATAAATAAAATCATCAGAAAAAAGGAGAAGATCCCAGAATTTCCCCCTCCCTAAACTAATGAAAGAATGAGGAATATGTCCCTATATAAAATCCTCTTCTAGGAGAGCTTAAGTACAGAGGATGGTGAATGCTGTCACTAGGCAAAGAGATCTCCTTCCTTAGAATGTGCTGTGTTGGCTGGAAGGAGTCAAGATGGGTCAGTTATGATGCCAAGAATTTTGCTTCACTTCTGAAGTGTTTCATTGCAATCTGCTGATTGCAAGCGTCAGGGGAGTGCCACATGCTGGGATGCCTGCGGTACTTTTCTCTGCTTGGTGATCTTCAAAAAGGTGAAGGCGATGTGACACACATCAAAAACAGCAGAACCTCTGTGGCGACATCACCGCCACCCTTTTATGACCATAGCCTGCAGACACCTCTACCAACTCAGAAGTAGTTGATTGATAGGCTGCTGGGAATGTGCGCTAATTGCAAGTGAAGAGTGCAGAAGAAACACCATGTATCTCTCGGGACCATTTTCTTAATTTTTGTGCATGTGCTGTTTGAGCAATGCATCTGGCAACAATCTTGGGGAATCATTTATATTCAGCCTTTTTCTCTTAACTGGAAGTTAAATTGCTGGGGGGAAAGTAGAAAAAAAATCAGAAAAAATCAGCAGAAAGAGAGCCAGTGTGGCATAGTGGTTAAAGAACCAAGCTAGAAACCAGGAGACTATTATTCCCATCTTCCCTCGTTGGCATTATAAAGAATCCATCTCCCATATTCCGGATGCAGCTACTGTTGAGAAATCTAGAAATGCCCATCTTTAACCTGCTCTGTAAACCGAAGGCAACAGGGGACTGCCGCCCAAGACCTTCCTCTCCATGTCTAACCTCATATCGAAAAGAGGAAATCTATATTATTTTTCAAGTCTTCAGTACATTAAAAGTGACGCGCTCAGGAACGTAGAGGAGCAGGAAATTTTATTTCTGTCTGTGTCATCAGAAATGTTCAAGAATTATCTTGAGGATATTTTTTTTCTTTTTTACAGCCAAGAAAACATTACCACAGTAGAAATGCCTTTCCTTCTACCCACTGTGCTTGTTGCTTGTGTGAAGAACCTCAATACTTGTTTGCTGGGCAAAGATCACACACTACCTGAGTTGCTGCTGCCCTTTCTAACACACCACGTGGAGGGTTTTTTATCTTCTCCTTACTCCAGGCTGAGAAAGATTATGTCTGCAGCACAACAACAGCAACGAGGCCAAACATTCACAACCTACTCTTTAAATGCTGCTGGTTAGAGTCAAAAAGACACAAAATCAATATTGCCAACAATGTGGAACAAAGTGATGGTGCCCTCCATGTCAGCCATTCTCCTCACCACCACAACCGGGGTTAACAGCCTCATATTTGCAGCCCAGGACTGAAGGGCAGTCAGCAAGCAAAATGAAAACCTGACTCATAGACCTTGGCATCTGTTGTGGAGGTAAGATGACCTCATCCTTGCCAGATCTATAACTTCTAATCTATAAGGAATACAGAACTGGGAATCCAGAAGGATTCCAAGAATGCCGCACTGTGGGAAATAAGCAAATCGTGATGTTCTGATGCGCTGCCTTCTCAACAAACCATTATCAACTAAATAACAGCAAGCAGTATTTTTGCATAACGGTATTTATGGATGTTGCTTGGCTTCAGGGGACAAGAAGTGAATTTAACCATATAAATATTGCATCACTCTTGCTGCATTCCCAAGCAATGCCATAGGAGTGTATGAATCCCAGATGGCAATGTTAGATAACGATGCATGAATATATTCATTAGATTATGATAAGTGGAATTAACTAATCAGTTCACAGTAATGATCCATCTTGACTGACAGTCATCTGCATTTATGTTACAGATAATAGACATTCACCAAATGTTTTCCGTATAAATTCTATTGTACTACACAAGTCTTACCTTCAGCTGAATGATCTCTGATGTTCTGGTTCATGATCTAAATGAATGTAGGTGGCAAAGAAATATTTTCAGACCCAAATGAATCAGAATTAAAATAAGGATTAATTCCTAATATTGTTTTTCTCATGCATGGGAGGGCTTGTGGGGGGGGGTTCTGGTTACTCAGAATTGCAGTAACCAAAATGTTATTTCTACAGAAGAACGGTTAAGGGAACTGGGTATGTCTAGCCTAATGAAGAGAAGGATTAGGGATGACATGATAGCTCTCTTTCAGTACTTGAGGGGCTGTCACAAAGAGGAGCAGGATGACTTATTTTCCAAAGCATTTGAGGGTAGGACAAGCAATGGGTAGAAGCTCATTAAAGAGAGATCCAACCTGGAATTAAGGAGAAATTTCCTGACAATGAGAACAATTAATCAATGGAACAACCTATCTCCCAGAGTTGTTCGTGCTTCATCACTGGATTGGACAACTGCTTGACTGGGATGGTACGAGGTCTCCAGCCTTGGGCAGGGGTTGCACGAGAAGACCTCCAAGATCCCTTCCAGCCCTACAGTTCTATAATTCTAGATCTTTATTTCAAGAGCAAAGAGAAAAGAAAAGGGCAAGAGTGATATGTCTTACATACTTCTTTATCCTTCTGATGTTCCTAGGGAAGTTCAAAGAAATATGAGACTCTGAGTACTGTATTAATTTCTGGCACCAGACCTAAGAAACATTATAGTGCTTATATAAGCAGAAAAGTGGTATACACATTGAATAATAAATATATTCTGAGTAACTGAGGCAGAGAAGGGCAATAAGGATGATCAAGGAATTAGAAACTTTGATGAAGGTACTTTGAAGGAACTGGGAATGTTTGTCCTTCTTCAAAGACCATGAGCAAGTATGACATCACTCTTCAAATAATGGAAAATATATTATACATAAGAAATTTCAGGGTATGTTCTCTAACGTTTTAAACCACAAAACATGGAATAATGGAGTTAAGTAACAGGGAGACAAATGAAATAATTTACTCAATTCATGTTGTCTAGAATATTAAATTATTCAAAACATGAAGAGAAATGCTGACGACTAGCTATCCATGCTCTTTAAGATGCTCTATAGCTTTTAAGAATGTCTTTGGGTCCAGTTTAGGACCAAAAATATTCAGATTGATTTAGTCACCAATTTATTGCAAACCAAAGTTCCAAGAATCTACATGATTCAAAAAAGATATCAGAATTAAAAGCATTTGGCATCAATACACAGGTAGATGGCAAAAGGTACGATATGATCTATCCCCAATCTAAACATGACATCCTTGTAATTTAGAAATATCCTCAGAATGCTGATTTTGGAAATTTGTTGAAGGAGATGTCCTTCCCTTCAAATCATCGAAGGAACAGAAAGTATCACCACTTGTACAAGTAGATGGTCCATGATTTTTCACTTCCTTGTCCTGCACCCTACAACCTTTGATTCTCCTGAGAGTTCTCTGACCCCTGTAAGAACTTTTCAACTGGCACCATAGGAAAAATGTGAGGAACTAGAGGAAATAGAACTCAATCATCATTTCAAACAACTAGACTCAGGCCAACTAAATATTTTCCAATATTTTATTCATCAAATGTATATGCCATCCATCTCATAATTAGTGACCCGAGGGGAATAATATATTTTCTGTAATAAATTTTCCCTATTCTGTGAGAAGAAATATGGTTAGCATTCTGCAACATCTGAAATATCCACTGTCTTACAATTCCATCCTCAGCGTACTGTCTGGTTTGAATGTTAATCACATGTCTAAATTCCATCTGATTCTTCTGTGAGCACAGCTCTGAACCACCAGTTTGTTCCCAACAAAATAGCACAAGAAAAACATGAAGTACCATGTTTAAAATTCACCATTAGGAATCATTTGTCTTCATGACAACCAATCTAGATTCCATTATATTGTCAGCTTCTCAATGCATAATGTGAGAGTTGCCGTTCACAACAGTCCAACATAAACACCTCGACTAATTGGAGGAGGAACATGAATGCTGGCAGCAGAGCAGCCTCGATTTCTTGCCAGAAGATGGGTGGCACTTTGATCACGCCACCAGTGCCTCATTTTGGACCATATTCTGTGGACAACTCTGTCTGCAGCAAAGAAAAATGGCTATTCTTCAATCTGTTAAAATTATTGATATCTTATGGAATGTAGGAAGGAAGACAGTGAAGACCCAAAAGAAGTTTACTCTGAGTGGAAGAATAGATGAGAGGCCTATAAAACAAAAAGCGACAATATGAACGTTTTTGCTTTCCCCCTTTCTTCAGCTATTTCCAATATATCAGCAGCCATTTGCTTTGTGTGTTTATTCATTTTAGGATATCTTTGTTTGCCTCATTTTTAATTATACCAAGATTTCAAACCAGAGTTCTCCAAACACTCTATTTATCAAAACTAATCTATGAATCTGTCCTTTTTCTTCATTGCATAATCAAAGGGGATTATGGTCATATTGCATTTTTCTGATTATTTTTTACTTTATTTAGTTAGAATTTGCAAAAGGAAGTCAAGTGATCTGAGCCATAATCAACACCAAGTCTTGTTTTTGTTGTCAAATAGAGTTTTTCCATCTTTGCCTGCAGAGTATGCAGTTAATTTGATTTTGGTGTTGTCCATCTGTTGAGATCTCTATTTGGAATTTTCTTCTGGGTGGTTAAAAGAAGGTATTTGCTGTAAGCATGTAATCAACTTGACCAAACTCTATTAGTCTCTTGTTTTGTTTTGCACACCAATGTAAATGTTCCTCTTATTCTAGATGCTATTTTATTTCTACCTTTACATATTTTTCCTTGAATTGACTAGGCTATTAATTGTAATTTTAATTGGCTTGCCTTGGACTCAATATCATTCTATTTTAAGGATAATTTATAAGAACAGACTTTGACAATTTTTTGTTTATAATAATAGTTATGCCATTTTTTCTATGATTTTCTTGTTTGTTGTAGATCAAAAGGAATCTATTCCAGTCCATTTTGGTTCATTGATTCCCAGAATGTCTCGACATTTTTGCTCTGACAACACCAGCTTTACCTTGTTTCATGGTTCTGATATTCTACATACCAATGTCAACATATTTTTACAACAGTGAACTTTGCTTTTGCCTCTGGCCACATCATTAGCTCCAATGCAATTTATAATTGTCCTTCACTCTTTTCCAATCATTCCTGGATGTTTTCCAGCCTGGGGGTGGAGTGAGAGAGTCATCTTCCAGCATCATGTTGATATTGTCCTAGTGATGCATTCTCATTGGGTTTGTTTGTTTATTGATTGCAAAATTCTGGAGTGGATTGCCATTTCTTTCTCTAGTAGATCACAAGGACCAAGAAGAATGTGCTTGGAAAACATCTGGCTTGGCTCATTCAAAGGCTTTAAACTAAATCTAGAGGGAGAAGAAGGCCAATTTTTAGGATCAAACACAAAGCATAAATCTCAAGATAACAAACCAGACAATGAGGAAGGGAGATGTGAGAAGAAAGCACTCAGGTATAAAACAGGAGATGCAGGAAGCAAACATGGGGTCAGCCATAAAGGTATGACCTGCATTCACCATAATGCAGGCAGGTAATTGAACAAAAGTCAGACTAGTGTTTTAGACTTTAAGAGAGTTGACTTCAACAAACAAAGAGAGAGATTAGGAAGGATTCCATGGATGGAAATCCTGGAGGGAAAAAGAGTTCAGTATGCTTGGGAAACTCTGAAAAACGAGATAGTAAAGGCCCAGACAAAAACAATATCACAGAGAAGAACAACAAGAGAGTCCAGACAAGACCAGCATGGCTGCACAAAGAATTCTCTGAAAAACTGAGGGACAAAATGGACAAGTATAAAAAAATGGAAAGAGGAGCATATAACTAGAACAGAATACCAGCAAATAGCCCAGGAATCAGGAAGGCTAAGGTTCAGAATGAACTAAGACTTGTTACAAATATCAAAAATAACAAAAAAGTTTCTTTCAATATGTAGGGAGCAAGAAGAAAGTAAAGGAAATGGTTGGTCCACTAAGTGAGAAGAGGGCAAGAAGGTGACAGGCAGCAAGGAGAAAGCAGAACTGCTTAATTCCTTCTTTGCATCTGTCCTTACACAAAAGAAAAAATGATCCAATTTATCGAAAGCAGCGCTATGGGGGAGAGAACAGGAATGTAGGTCAAAGTAGGCAAGGAATTGGTAAAAGAACACTCACCTGCCTTTGACAAGTTCAAATCTCTGGGACTAGATGGTTTACAGTACATCCCAGGGCACTGAAGGAGCTGGCAGATGTGATATCAGAACCACTAAGTGAAATCTTTCAGAGTTCTTGGAGCACAGGGGAATTGCCAAAAGACTGGAAAAAAAACCTGATATGGTCCCAATCTTCAAAAAAGGGCAAAAAGAGGATCCAGGAAACGACAGACTAATCAGCTTGACATCAATACTGGAAAAATCCTGAAAAAGATAAACAACAGATTTGTGAGCACCTAGAAATGAACAAGATGATTACTAGAAGCCAGAATGGGTTTGCTAAAAAGAGATCATGACAAACAAACCTGATTGCCTTCTCTGATAAAGTGAATAAATTCATGGACCTAGGAAATGCTGTGGATATAGTATACTTGGACTTCAGTAAAGCATTTGATAAACTAGACCACAGCCTATTTCTTGGTAAGACAGAACAATGTGGGATAGACAGTACGATCACCAGATGGATTTGCAGTTGGCTGTCTAACCATACCCAGCACTTGGTCCTCAATGGAATTACATCTATGTGGAGGGAAGCATGCAGTGGGGTACTTCAGGATTCTATTTTGGGGCTAGTACTGTTCAGCATCTTCATAAATTATCTAAATGAAGGGATAGAAGGGATGCTCAACACCAAGCTGGGGGGAATTGCTAACATTTTGGAAAATAAACTCAAGATTCAGAAGGATCTTGACAGATTTAAACAATGGACCCTATCCAAAAGATGCAGGTCAGTGGTGAGAAATTTAAGATGCTGCACTTAGGCAGGAAAAACTAAATGAACAGGTACAGGATAGGCAGTACCTGGCTCAAGTGTGGTGCCAGTGAGAAGGATCTAGGTGTCTTGGTAGATCACCACTTAAGTATGAGTCATCAGTGAGCTGCCAAAAAAAGCCAACAAAGTCCTAAGCTGCATGAACAGAGGGATAGCATCAAGATTACAAGAAGTGATAATATCACTTTGTACTGCACTAGTGAGGCCACTTTTGGAATATTGCATTAAGTTCTGATCATCACAACACAAAAAAGACACCGAGGCCCAAGAAGGAGCACAGAAAAGAGCAATGAAGATGATAAGGAGGCTAAACTGTACAATGAATGTGTGAGAGAAGTAGATATTTTTAGCCTAACAAAAAGAAAGCTTAGGAGAGACATGATAGCAGTCGTCCAGTACCTAAAAGGCTGCCACAGTGAAGAGGGTATTGACTTATTTTCCATAGCATCTGAAGGCAGGACAAAGAATCAGTTGGTGGAAGCTCATCAGATTCAACCTGGAAGTAAAGAGGAATTACCTGACAGTGAGAACGATTAAGCAGTGGAACTTGCCTCCTGGAGTTGTGGGTGCTCCATTGGTGGAGGTTTTCATGAAAAGATTGTACAACACGATGTTCTCCACGATGGTATAAGGATTCCTGCCTTGACAGGGAATTGGACTAGAAGACTTCCAGTGTCCCTTCCAGCCCTATGATTCTATGGTCATGCTTAGTCTGATCGCTCATCTATGACTTGATCATCATGGGTGACCTGCCTGAGACCAAATATTTGCAAGATATTAAAATACTCAGGCTCCGACATTATTGCAAGGTTATAGTCAGTGAAAAGGGCTTTCTGTCAAAATGCTGCTTTTCATCTGATTGTCCAGAGGTGTTTTTTTCCAGATGCTAGGGTTAGGGTTCATTTGACTCAGGAAAACTTTTTCCTAGAAGCTTTTGTATTCTCTTTATGTTATAATATGTTTTAATACATCTCTATTTTCTTTTTTTTTAATTCTTGTAATTGTTTTCCAACAGAGTAAAATACAACAGAACAGTACAATACACTAAACAGAATACAGTGCAAAACAACAAGACAGAAAGTAAGTTTTGCATCCACCAAGCTGAGTTGTTCACTGGGTTTAATAATTCATTGTTCTTAGCTTTTGGGTTCATATTGGAGCTCATCATCAGAGAATGAAAGAACATATATTCATGATGCTTGCAATCCCACCCTATGCTGCAAATTTGCTTTCTCCCCTTTATATTCAAATTATCTTGGTGGATGCAGTACTATGCTGGGACATGCATTTTTACATTCATTTGTAAAGTAATTTTTTGTTCAGCTGCTAAGTCATGTCTGAGTCTTCACAACCCCATGGACCACAGCACATCAGGCTTCCCTGTCCTGCACAGCATCCCAGAGTTTGCCCAAATCCATGCCCATCACATTTACAGTGATGTTTAACCATCTCATCCCCTGCCGTCCCCTTCTCCTTTTGCCATCACAGTCTTTTCCAATAGTCCTCTTTTCACGTTAGGTGGCCAAAGTATTTGACCTTCCACTTCAGTATCTCTCCTTCCAATGAATGGTCAGGGTTGATTTCCTTTAGGACTGACTGAGTCTTGAGGGACTCTCAAGAGTCTTCTCCAGCACCACAATTCAAAGGCATAATTTCTTCAATGCTCAGCCTTCCTTATGGTCCAGCTCTCACAGCCATACATTACGACTGGGAAGACCATAGCCTTGACTGTGCAGACCTTTGTCAGCAAGGGGATGTCTCTGCTTCTGACTACACTGTCTAGGTTTGCCATAGCTTTCCTCCCAAGG
>JANHZU010004880.1:71882-83221 GCA_032468055.1 Acrochordus granulatus
GAGTGGTATCGTCTGCATATCTGAGGTTGTTGATATTCCTCCCAGCAATCTTAATTCCAGCTGGTGATTCATCCAGCTCAGCATTTCGCATGATGTACTCTGCATACAAATTAAATTAGTGGGGTGATAATATACAGCCTTGCTGTACTCCTTTCCCAATTTTTTATATAATATTTTGTATAATATTGTATATTTCACAAACTAATATGCAATAATAAAAACAAATAACCTCAAATACAAATGCATTAAAAAGCCTTCCATACATCAATCCCGACCCAACTCAGTATGAATAGTTATCCCTAAATCAATACAAAAAGGAAAAAACATGCTCCCCTCAATCTAATCAAAATAATTAAAATTATTATAAAACTAATAAACTATTATAAAATTTTCTTTCTATAAACTATCCATCTACATATCTATATTTTGATTATTCTAATTTCTTATCCCTTACGGAATATTTTGTCTAACATATAAACTTAAACTTAACCCTAAATCTTCAAGTCCTTCCACAAAAATTCTTTTGTGATGTTTCACAAGCAGGAAGTACCGAGTGACTTCCAAACATTTAAAAACTTCATTAAATTATATTCCCTCAGGAGAGTTGTCAATATGGCCATCTTTCATTCACATGGAAAGCACCATAGCCAAATCTCAGCAGTAGAATCCCTCCATACATAGTTGGATAATAAGAACATACCTGTCAAAATAAACTTTAGATACTGAGTTAATTTTAGATTTCCATTTGAAATTTCATATCACAAATAAACATACCACCTGAATCACAGGTCATCCTCAAAATTCTTTCTGAATTTCTCTCAGTAAAATTAATTCTTTGCTTTCCATTATAATTTTTTTGAGATATTTATTCTTTAATAAATCTTCTTACAAAACTAATTACAATATCCCTGGGCAGGTGTCTTTTTATTGCAGAAGCAAATTCAGGGTCTGCAAATGCTGTTGCCTTTGCCATCTTTGAGGCTTCCCAGTCCAAGATTCTTACCAAAGCCTCCACAATCATATCATTTAAATCTTTATTTTTTCCTGATTGCTTTGGCAGTTCCCTTAGCCTAAGAAAAACTTCTTTCTCTCTCAGTCCTAAGAATGTCTGACTAACTGTGATATTTTCAACTGGCAATCCTATTTCTTCAACTTGTGTATTAATCATTCCCATTTGCTCCTTCATGTGCATAGTTCTATCTCAAATTGGCTGATTAGTCATTTTTAAATTCTAATTTTTGTTCCATTTTTTTCACTTATCCTCTCTATTTTTCCCTCTAGTCTTCCAATCTTCTCCTGCAAATTTCTATCCCAAAACTTCATCCTATCTTCCATATTTTCATAAAATTTCTGAATTTCATCCAAAACCTGCCTCATTTCAAAATCACCTAAACTTCTGAGAACTGTTTTTGAGCCATCTTCCCTTTTCTAATGAGCAAAAAAAGGAAAAGAAAAAAAGGAAAGAAAAATGCACATTTTGGTCCAGATGATGAAGAGTTAATTCAGCAAGTCTATTCAAGACTCACATGCTATTGTTGCAGGCTAGTCACCAATCCACAATGAAGAAAACAATATAAACATTCCCATTAATAGTTAAAAATATAAAAACAGTAACATTGACTCCTTGCTGTAATGATGCAGTTCATAAAGCCTATCAATGTTCTTCCTTCAGGCAGTTTCAAACAGTTCAACAATTCAAACAGTTTTCCTTTCTTTGCATTTTCCTTGCATTCACTGCATGCATGCTCAGAGTTAGAATAACCGCTCTCCTTCTTTGCCATTTTTAAATCAGTAGCAAACACCTTTTTCCACCAGCTCCTGAAGTATTGTAATGCCACAGTGAGAAACAGAATTACAAAGCCACACCAAGTAGAGCTTTTAGCATTCCAAAAACAATTGAACAAAAAAAGAAAAATAACAAAGAAAAGCCTAAAACCAGGTCAGAGCTGCTAAATAAAAGGCAACAGGTGGACACACTATCTCCCCCACCACTCCAATCACCAGGCACCCTTTTTCAGAGGACCCCTGTTCCCCCTCATCAAGGCAGCAAGTGATTGAGAACTTGTGGGGTGATTCTCAGGAGCCTTTTTTCAATCCAAAGAACTTCACCGGCTTCAACTCCAGCAAAGCCAGCTTCCCATTTGCCTTTCTGCTCAGAGACAAAGTGCTTAAGCTGGTTATGGTGCCATGCCTGTCAAGTTCACTTCATCTCTATTTTCATAACATCTTTTAGTGTTACAAAACTAGTAGAAGGTGGTCTACTAAAATGGATAGATTTGCTTTGCTAAAATTCCCAAAGCTTTTGATTTTCAGATCTATCTGGAGTTTGGTTACATGTTTTGCCTGCACGTTCCCTGTTATATAAAATAAGAATCAAGGTTTAACTTTATGCTATAATGTTTTGATGAGAGATTGATTCTCAAGTCCCCTTAATTTTGATAGGTAGAATCTGCAAAGAAAATTAAAAAAACTGGGATGATTTTATCTGCTTCCTTCTTATTGCACAGATTCTTGGACATGGCATTCATACTTCCTAATGTCTTTGTGGAAAGGCTATTAAAGAGATCAACTTCCCTTGTTGATCTCTGCTGCCACTCCCAGAACTATTTGACAATTAGACATATTTTTTTCTCAGCTTCTAACTGAAATAGTCAAGAACCTCTGCTCTCCCTTCTTTCCTTCACTTTCTGCAGTAGTTCTAGAAGCACATTTTCATCCTCCCTGGACAGACACTGAAGAGTATTACTGGTGTAAATGTTCTGTTCAGTCTTCCGTCCTTCATCCCCTGAATCCTTTTAAATAGGATCCCAGCAGTAGATATAAATGTAATAATTTTTTGACAGCATGGATAATAACAATTTATCCAACTATCACAGTGGAATCATTGAAAGGATATTTCTTCAAAATAAGAAAGGTTTTCTGCACATTTGTTGTGTACTTGCCAAACATCAATATGACAAAAGATTGCCAAGAAACGAAGGAGGATTTCAGAACATCCAGGCTGAAATGTTTCTCATGAGCATTTGCACCTCTAAACTTGCTAATAATATTTTCAGGAAAAGAGTGTATTAATGTATAAACATTTCCAGAGGAAAATGAAGCTCATTAATCCCTTATAAGTAAGTGTTGCTGCTGTTAATCTACTTTTCTCCCACCCACTATTTTGTGTGTATGTGTGTGACTATCTGTCTGTGTGTATGTATTTGGAGCAGAATTGCTTTATATGTCTTGCTGATAAACTTGTCTACAATCTTGACTTTTTGTGTGCAGAATCCGTTAAAGCAAGGTCTGGCAATATTATCTGTGATACATTTCAACCTGTATATTCTGATGAAGTGGAAAGGGTACCTACTGGTATGACTTATACTTCTCATGGGTTCAACCAATACCCCTCTTGGCTCTCTTCATGAGTTGTAATGTGATAATTTGGATCCAAAGAAAAGTCAATGCTTTGGAAGGGGAGACATTACTATCAGCCTTGAAGAAGATAATACAACCCTTCCCAAGAAACCTTGCAACAATATCACCTAATTATCAACCTTCCCTTTCTTGGGAAGGTTATTGAGAAAGATTTGTGCTGACAGCTACAGATCATTTACATTTACACAAATACACATTATATATATTCATATTATATATTATATGTGTGTGTGTGTTATATATACACATATACAACAGCATTGGTCAATCTTCATCCCAATCTTCACTGGGATATGGAAGGGGGCTGCATTCATCTTGTTCTTTTAGATCTTCCAATGGCTTCTTGATACAATCAACCAACCATAATATCCTCCTGTACTGCCTGCAAGGGTTAGCACTTGATAGTTTTACTCCTACCTGGGTGAATAGTATCAGTCTCTGATAACAGGGAAGAAAGATTGACTCGTATCATTTATATTTATATTTATTTATGGAGCCCCACAGAGTTTGATTCTTGCCCATTGCTATTTAACATCGATATAAAGCCATTGGAAGGGGTCATCCATCAGTTCAGAATAAGATCTCGTCACTATGCCAATAACACTCAGCTCTTTTTTTCATCCCAGGCTAAGCTGGAAGACTTAGCCTTTGGGACTATTCAGATTTGATGGGGCAAAACAAGCTGAAATTGAACCCAAATTAGACAAAGTTCCTGTTTGTACAGAACAAATTTCTACTGACTCTCTAGTGATACTTTAATAATGCCATACCAAATCTAGGGAGTTCGTCAAAATGTTCTGACCCTGTTTCTGTCAAGCCACTGGCTTAAATCCCGATTCTTCTTATTGCTCTTTGCAACTGCTTAGTAAAGCCTCTCTTCTCATAGAAGACTTATTCCAAAAATAAACTGAGTTATTTTATCTGAGCATCTGGTACAGTGATACCTTTCTCTTCCTTTAATTTTAACAAGTCTGAATAAACTTTTTAAATTCTTCCTGGCACCCTTTAACATAATACCCCAGCTCGTTTGAGCCTTTCCGACTTCCTTTTTGAATCCCCCATCCATTGTGAGCATTTTTTCCAGTTAGAATCCTACCTACCATTATACTAATTATATGAAAGTCCATTTTTTCAAGTCCTAGATTCAGTTGCAGGCAATTTCATTTTCTCTTATCTCTTTCTCTTAAACCAAGAACCCTCACATTACATATTAGCTTTCTCCTCAGTATTCCTGCTAAATTTCCTTCACTAACAAAGACTTCTCTACTGGCTATGAAGTCAAGGAGAACTGATCCTCTTGTGCTTTTCTCTACCATCTGAAAAAGAAAGCTGTCATTAATAAAAGTCAGGAATTTCTTTGAAGGACCATTTTGGCAGAGTTTGCCTCTTTAACAGATGTTGAGGTAATTAAAATCTCTTTCATCTCTTCATGCCTCTCTGAAAGATCTGCAATTTGGCTCTTGAAGATGCACCCATATCTTCTCCTTAATTGGGGAGGGGGTAATAATGGACCTCAACAATGGGTTTCTCTCATTCTCCATGTAATGTTGAATTCTTTTGTTTGGGTTTCTGACTACGTATGAATACGTCTAACGTAATCCGCTGTATTGCTTCTGCTCCTTTTCAACAAACTGTCTCTTGAGTGACTATATTTTAAAAGTTCGTGCTCAGCTTGCTTATTTCCAGTATGCAAAGCCACAATATGCAGACAAAAAGGGCCGTGAACTTTTAAGTCAGTGTTTTAATGTGGTCTAATAGCTCCCATTCCTGCAACCTTTTCCTTTTCTTTTATTATAGTTGTCTTCACCCATCAGTTTCATCACCAACTCCAAACACTGCACTTTAAGATCCACCCGATCAAACTTGCTACGTTTCAGCCAGCAGCATGTTTAGCAGCTTTTGTGAGATACCATACAACCTATTTCGCATTAGCAAATCGTCATCTAAATAACTCAGATTGTGACTGTGGAGACCAATTATTTCTCTGAACATTGCTTCCAAAACCAGTTCTTCATTTCCATTCCCTTTCCGTGGACTTGAAGGATGTGAAGAGAGCCTCCCGGTTTTAAGATCTTTCTATATATTATAACACTCTATAGGAATAGATGTCCGCTCTTATGCTGCATCATTTGTGTGCACATGGATTGGCAGGAAGGGATAATTGTGAATGGGCTTGATAAAGACATGGATTCTGTCATATCCCTGATCTGTCCCTCTGGAAGACGGCACACATTATAGATGTAGACATGCACTTCTGCTTCTTGAATTTCTAAGTCACCAACTACCATCATTTTGTTCTTTGTCTTCTTAGAGGGCACAATTGCACCCTTTTGTCCTCTAGAGATTCACCTTTCTGTTGCCTGTTTAGTAGTTTTCCTTCTTTTCCCCTCCTTCTTCAGGCTTCAGAACTCTTCTGAGGCTTCAAGAACACCTTTCAAATTTTATTTTAATTGTTTGTTGAATTTGTAAATTAAAAATAATTGCATGCAGCATACAAATTTTAAAAAATGCAATTATCAAAAGATAGGACACAAAAGATTTAACATACCTCACACAACAAGAATACTGTATTGTTGAGGACCCCACCATCAGTTACTCCAATACTGGAAGAAGAAAAAATACATTTAAGAACTTTTTAAAATTCTTTTAAAAATTATTTTAAATTAATTCTTTTAAAAGAAGGGTATACAAATCTCCAGGGAAATCTGTTCCATTGTGCTGGAGCACAAACAAAAAAGTCAAGCTTCAGTGATGTGACCTAGAGCATGCCAACTCCGGCAAAGTGAATAGGATAAGCCAGTATTTCTAAACCTTGCAACTTTAAGATGTTGTGGATTTCAATTTCCAGCACGCCGGTTCAGGAATCCTGGGAAGTGAGGTCCACACATCTCAAAGTTACCAAGATTGAGAAACACCAGAATAAGCAGACACTACGAGAAATAAGCAGTCCCGCAAATAGCTAAGTCCCTGTGCCAAGAAGGGCTTTAAAGATGATAACTAGCACCTTGAATTGCACCTGGAAGTTTACTGGCAACCAGTGCAATGCCCAAACCAGAAGCAATATGCCCAGAACTATTTGGGCCAGCTGCAGCTATTTAGTGGTCTTAAAGGAAAGCCCCGTGTAGACTGTGTCATTATGTTCCACACTCAAAAGGTACAAAGTGTCTCCTGGTCCAGAAAAGGGAAAGAATGGCACAGATGAACCTGCTCAAAGGCCTTCTTGACCGTAGCTGTCATCTGCTCCTCTAGCAGACCTCTGAGTCCATGAAGATTCCTACAACGCTCACATTCCAGAAGCCCTGCGCATCGTTTTTGCAGAATTCTACCAGTTTCTTTCGAGCTACTGGATGTGGTCTGCAAAAAGATGCACAAAATAATACTTCTTTCCGGCATCTAGCGGCCAACCCAGATTTATATCTGGCAGTCCCAGAATCTGTTGAACACCGAAACACATTTTGACAATGGAACCATTACCGAGGAGAGATTGGGGGAGTTTCTGTTGCTCAGCAGGCTTCTCCTTGGTGGGCTATCCAGATCAATTTCCTGGATCCTTTAAACCCCCCTCAGCCAATTCTGTTTCTATAAACCCACCGCCTCCATTTACCCTGTTGTATCCCTTGTTAGCAGATAATTTCCTGAAATCAAAATTCTGATCAAATCCTACCAGATTGGGAATGCATCTCTCAGCGCAAAAAGACTGGATTGTCGTCTTCTTCAGTGGACTGCCAGGTGCAAATGTACGCTGCTCTGGAACATAAAACATAAAAGGGGCTCTTTCCCTAACCAAGTTTGTGATTAATGACCATTCATTCCTAATTGTCAAACTTCTTTCTTTCATCTACTGTCTAATCAGCAGTGACAGAAATCATTACGTAAATTACTTCCCACAATTGTTGGCATCAGTAAAAGCCTTGTAATTTAAAGCTCTGATTTGCAGAAGAAAACTGTGTTTCCCTAAGGCATACGGGCATCTGTTCATGTTATTCTGCAGAAGCATCCATGGCTGCTCCCTCCCCTGTCACTTCATCCTCTACTTGCGACAAATATTTGACTTTCTGAGGCAATAATTAGAGCTCATAGACTTGCTCGTGGAGTGGTAAGACTCCCAGCGCCTCCGTTTCTGAAGCAGCAGCACTCCAGCGAATTTGAGCAACGGGGACCGCTATGCGTCCACGAGGTGTCCAAAGCCATACTGAGTGTGTTAAGTTTGGTGTGCTCTGCTCATGGTCTTGGCTATGGTTGAGTTGAGGTTTTAATCTTACTCTTTGCCAAGGATTGTTCCTGGATCTTTCCCTGCCACCTGAACGTGGATGAATGGCTAAGATATGGTTAAATAACCATTAAAAGAAAAAAATATTTATTTATTAAATTTATATGCCGCCGAAATCCGAAGACTCTTGGCAGCTAACGACAATAAAATATACATATATACTAAAAACATTTAAAATAAAAATAAACCCCTCATTAAAACAGAATAAAAAACCCGGAAGAAAAATGCTCTTTGTATCTGTGTTCTGTACCATATTTTAAAAAAAAACCCTAACAGAGGAAGCACATTTTTCTCAGAATTCTTGCAACCTTAAAACTCGGCTCTGTCCCCAGACTTGG
Source organism: Acrochordus granulatus (assembly GCA_032468055.1). NCBI lineage: Eukaryota > Metazoa > Chordata > Lepidosauria > Squamata > Acrochordidae > Acrochordus > Acrochordus granulatus. The sequence continues at coordinate 79,911 of JANHZU010004880.1, forward strand.
CTCAGAGTGGCTGAAGGATCACTTTTGTGTTTTCGGTGTCTGTCGATATTTTCCAGACTTTCTCCTCTGGTGATAACAATTATTTTTTACTGTTTTTTTATTGTTGCATTCTATAAGCTGTTCGGAGTTGCAACAGATTGGATCAGCCTATAAATTTTCAACAAACTAGGTGGGATCCTCAGCGGTACAGCTTGAGCCAGTCGCAAGTGTAAAGGCGACAGCATATTGTGTCATTTATGACATGGATTCCTCAACCAGCGTCGTGTTAGGGGGTGAGGATCTAAAACACTGCATAACCCTATTATTGGAGGACGCTTTCAGATTTTAAGATCTGCATGTAATTAAGATCCAGCAATCGCATATATTCAAGTACTTTCAAAGACTTTGAAAAACTGAATTGCCAGGAGAGTTTATGGAGATGAAATGATGCTGCTTTTGTCGCTTGATTTTATATTCTCATTTTTAATTCTAATGATGGATATTTTATTGTAACTATTATATATTGTTCAATTTACAGGTAGCGTCAAAGGAAAAACAGATTTGCAAGCATTGTAAAATCAACTAAAAAGATTTCAAAATGACATTGACATAAATCTACCTCTTAGTATACATTATAACAGTTGAAAACTTTCACATTATTGTACAAAAATTAACTATAGTTATGTTATAAACCAAAATAAAAAAATGGATTTTTTTTTTTACTTAAGACGTTTGGCAAATTTGACAGATCATAGACAAAATAAGCAGCAGCTTATATTAGGAAAAACCCAAACTTTGAATGCGATACAAACCCATGTATAATATATAGTCCAAAAATGGTTTTCACACATTAAGTACCAGATTTGTTTCTCAAATATGAAGCTGCTTTTGATATTGATGCATACTCCCATAACTTAATTTGCCACTCTTCTATGGAAAGAATTGTTTGAAATTGCCAGTGAGAAGAGAATCCTAGTAGCTGTTACCAGGTCCAAAGCCGGTTCGGTATTATTTATGAAAGTACAAGGTTTAATCATCTATATACTATCAAAATCTTTTAACTGGGTGAAACATTGCATCACCGAGCAACCATTTTTGAACCCAGGTACCTCAAAGGAGCCAACTCACAGAATGTATCCAAAATCCAGGATCCATCACTCCCATGGAATTGAAGTTTGGCAAATGTTATAAAGCGTTCTATGACGTGAAAATTATCGTAGAGCAAAATACTGTCATAAAGCATTTCCTGTGTTAATGTTTGACGGTGTTATAGAGTTCAGCATGGGCTATTTTCAAGGCAGACACATCTCTGAACGTACTCCAACTTTTGTGGTGAAGGCAGAGCATTAGAAGTTCTCTTACTGAGGACTCTGATAAGGAAATGTTTTGGAAATGACAGTGCTAGAGGCCCCAGGTAATCTAGTTTTCGGTTAAAACTAAACTAAAATTGGTTAAAAAGAAAAATCTCGTATTTAAAATTCGTTGATATCCCCACTGTCAAAACTGCCTTAAATACTGCTAAAGTCCTAAAGTACTACTTCAGTACTGCTCATATACACTATAATCAATGAAACGATGGCAATCGTTCTAAAGAGGTTGTATCAGATTACATATTAAGAAATATTGCAATATCTACAACTCACACCTCCATTATAGTTGGTTGCATTGACTGACAAGTTTCTGAACAGCAGTAGGTATGAAGCGAATTAATAATTACACAAAATAATTTTATTGCAGTTCATTCAATGTAGAAGGGAGAGATTTCCTGGCTGGATCTAGATGGGGAGTCTGTGGCCTGCCAGATAGATGCAGCTGCAGCTGGACAAGGAAGCTGAGAGTTCAGAAGGAAAGGCGTTCCCATCTCCCTCTCCGCGTCCTTCTTTCTTTAATGCCGCAATTCTGAAGATCAGGAAAATCCCAGCTACTGCAAGATGGTGATTCACATTCCTTTTCTGGAGGTGATTGAACAAGCGATTGCACTTTCAGGTACCCTTGGATGAAATTATCCTCTGCACTCATTTCCATTCCATACCTTTATATAAAACCACTTGGACTTTTGATAAGGTGGGAGAATGCAATCCTGTATCTTCTCTTGAGCTTCCAATGGGTTTTGATACCATCCATTGTTCAGGGTAAGTTGTACAAGCTGAGTTTGAATGGGGTTACTTCATGAGGGTGGTAAATTCCAGGTGACGAGGGTAGGAACTACTGCACAAAGCAGCAACCTCCCACTAGTTTTATTTCCCACAAAGTCTGGGCGGACTATTTGGAAACCAAAACAGATTGTCACTGACCTTTTGCAGTTTGCCACCTTCCAAGTTCCATTGTTTCTTTTGTCATTTACCCAGATATGGTTGAAGAACAACTGGGAGACCAGAAACTTAAGATTTCTGAACAAAGAGTGAAGGAATCAGAAAGGCTTAACCTTGAGGAAGAGACAAGTGAGGCAAGTATGTAGCACTCAATAATCTAAGGATTCAGAGCACAGTTCCCAGAATAATGGTTTAAATCACAGGAAGCAAATTTTGACTCAATATTGGAAAAACTGAACATAGTTAATTTTGGTGGCTTCCTCCATACCCATTACACCTCAGTTGTTGATCCCATTCCTAGCATCACTTTCCCTGCTGTACTTAGGAAGCACCATTTTCCTTTTCTCCATCTTTTCTTAGGACAGCATTTCTCAACCTTGACTGCTTGAGATGTGTGGACTTCAAGTCCCAGAATTCCCCAGCCAGCATGCTAATCCAACTGTTTCTATCCCCCCATATTGAGTAATTGCTTCCCACATTTTCTTGCTTGTTACGAATGTGTTATTCCGTCTGAAAGTCATTGATCCGAGCTAATTATTCCCCATGATCTATAAATCCAAGCCTGTTCACTGGAATGAATTTCTCATTTTTACCGTGTGCTGAGATTCATTATTGTTAAGATGTAAGGTTTCCCATATATATATATGTATTCAATCTTAGACATGATTCCAGACAGATAAAAAGCAATGAAGTAGGTAATTTTCTGAACTAGAGAGCCTATAACTTATGTATTAGTTTCTTACGCACTTTAAAAACCTGATGCAATGGAGATGATCTTTTGACACAATAATCAAGAGGCGGCAATAAGGTTAGCTTCATGTATTGATTTTGAGAAAGCTTACCAATACTTTGGCTGAACATTACCAGATCTAGCCACATCTTATATGGATATATGATATACTATGCTCCAGTACGCTTTATTATCCCCTTTTAAAACTATGTATTAAAATATCAAAGTTCCTTCCTTAAATATTCCTAGGAAATCCACTAATTTCATCTTATATTTGTTTTGGAAAGGTT
>JANHZU010004880.1:92250-103378 GCA_032468055.1 Acrochordus granulatus
AGAAGAAAGGCAAAGTTATATAAGAATTTTGTAATAAATTAGCATTAAAAATTATGCTTTGTAGTCTTAGGAAAAAAGATTATTCAACCTAGTTGTCATCTCACCTGGCTCTGTCGGTCACATGGATGATGTACAGGATAAGGATAAAGGCATTCAAACTGATCAGGTGAAAATAAAATACATCGCTTGTATCCTTTAATCTGAGCAAAGAAATTCTGCTGTTCATCATAGTGAGCAGGTGTCACATTTCCTGCATAAAGAAAAACAAACTTCTGAAATTATTTTACAAAATGTAAGGTTTAATTTACAGCAGGTCTATTCTACAAATTACTGGAGAAGGGTACACAAATTTCATCCCAGTTGTGGATCCCCACATTGCATCTTATCTTATCCTACAGTTCCCAGGACTCTAGCTACACTTTTGAAAGTGGGCCATTTTACTACAAAATACTGCAGTCAGAGTATTGCAAAATGGCACTGCAGGGTATTTTTTTAGTTATGGCGGATCTTCTGGGCAAAGACCTCTTAGTCCTATTCTTACTTTTAAGTCTTCCAAGTAAGTAAGTGTGTGGTGTGTATATGTATTCCAGGAATATTCCCAAACACTGCAATCCCCAACAGTCAAGGATTGTTTGAATCTGAAACACATTATGATATGCACAAAGTTCTGAGAATATGTTAACTAGGAGGAATTTCAAATTTTGAGGTGTCCAGAAGGGCAGACAGAAAGGGATTGAATCATCCTCCGAGCAACAACTCCTACAGAAGTCCAAAGAGAACAATCCATAATCAAAAGGAAGGAGAAGCACCTTCATGGAGTTGGAAAGAGACCTCAGTGTCAAACTCACTGCTTGCAATAGCTCTCAGAAAAACAGTGTGCTTCTGTCCCCACTGCCAGGAGCTACGGCCATGCAGAGAGAAATATGGAGCTCCCAGACCCAGCCAGGGGGAAAAAAACTCAGAGGGCATTTACATCCACCCCATAGGAGGCTAAGTGACCTTCCAGCAGTGAGGCTTCAGCAGGAGCTTCCTCCCAATCATTTTGCTTCCAGATGTGGATACACACACATACACACACACTGAACACATTTTTTACAAGAGCCCCTTCCCAAAGAAAAGACATCCCCCTCAGTTATAATTATTTTTCCCATATAGGAAGTTTTAGCTTAGCAACAGCAATTGGGACAAGCAACTCAGTCATTAAGCACCATGGTCAGTAAACAGAAAATCACATGAATATGATCATTAAGCGAGACATCATATGATAGTGACTTGCAATTTTACTTCCACGTTCTCCCGAATTCTGCTTGTTGGAAGCCGATTGGGAAGTGTGCAAATGGCAATCACATGACTGCAGGACACTGTGACAGGCGTAAATGTAAAGACTGGTTGAAAAGCTAGTTTTCATTTTACACCATTGTCACTGGTTGCTAAATGAGGCAGTCAATAAGCAAGGATTACCTGTATAATGTACAGTAAAATTCCTTGAAATCAAACTCTACTCCCAGTGACTTCATGTGATTTTTACGGGGAAAATATGCCTCACTTTTGTCCAGTGTTTTTGTTTTTGAATCTTCCATCTTGACTAAAACCATAGTATTTCTTCATGTCTCTCCTCCTAGTATTAATCAGGCTGCCACTGTTTGGCTTTTTCAGATCAGTCAAAATTGTCTCAATGCTGCCATCTACCTAGGCTATTTACTATACAGGAATTTAAACTTTAAACTTGAAATTAGCTACATGATGCTTATGCTCACTTTACTCCAAACCACTAGACCACCTCACCTTCATTTTTAATACTAATTTTTTTTAAAAAAGCAGTATGGTCAAAAGTGCCTTTGTCCCCAAACTTTGCTTAATATTTCTATGTATTTCTTCTGAAATTAACAAGCATAATTTGCTTTCATTTTATGCTTTTCCTGTAACATGCATATAAACATATTTCATACTTTGGAAAACAATCATTTTCCTTTCTGAAATTTTCATTTTTTCTTCAGAAGCATGTATATCCAAATAGCCTGGGATCACATTTAATTTTCATCAAAATTTGGCTCTTGTTTGACAGCCAACTAGTCTGCAGCAATTAGTCTTGACAAAAGCCTCTGGAATTAATAGACTCTCCCCCTTGAGGCTGGTTTATACAAGTCTGCAGCTGCGCATAGGCATCGCTGTATACCTACACAGCACAGAGGTTTTTGGATAAGCAGAAATTGCAGATGGCTGCAAATGGTCGAATGAGCATACCTCCCAAATCTCAACCGCATGTTGTACGGAAGTGCATATCCTACAGGCCAGTTGGTTAATTCCTGCTGGGAGGCAGGCGAAAAGAAACTCTGTTGTTTGAGCACCCCCTAGCTGGAATGCTCACATTCTCAGAAGTATGAATGGGACAGCTGTGCAACCAACTCTGAACAGGAGATGTGTATGTTTGCGTATGCCCAATTGCGGAGAAGCTTTTAGTCTAATTGCAACATGTTGAGAATACTGTAGTATGTAAAATTATAGCTGGGAAGAAAATATTTCTACCCAAATTCAGTTACCAAAACAGACATTTTGTCCACAGGAACTCCTCACCAACATAAGCTCTAAAAAAAATATTAAAACAAAACACAGTTACTTGTCCAAAGAGGTAGTTTTGTTACCTTCCATGCCAATCAGTAGCAAGTTGGATGTCAGCTGACCCCAGCCTCGCTTTGCCTGCTGTCTGTTAATCCAATTCCAATTAAAGCCCAGGAAATCTACTACAATTTTCCTCCCAACCGTATCATTTAAGGTCTGTTGGAGATACAACCTGTATATGCCAAAAAAGAAAGAAATGCAAATGCGCATGCAAAACTACAACCAAGTTTTTTATTATCCTTTAAAGTTTGTATCAACTGCATACTTCTTATAGATATGATAACAAAATGTAGCTTATAGAGTGGAAAAGAATTGTCATGAGCATTACATTACCAAAAAATGACTAGTGGTCCTTCAAAACAGAATAAAATTTTATGTTACTGGGGTCCTGCTTAATTCATCGTTCTTAGATGGCCCTAATTTTCTGGACTTCATTAAATGGCTTTGATCACTAGAATGCACAAATTATGCTGATCAGAAGTCCAGAGAGTTCAACCTGGTAGTTCTTCTAGACTTCTCACAGCTTTCAATATCACTAATCTACACTAGACGAAGCAGTGCCAGGAGATAATAGTATTTTTACCTGCTAAGCCCATCTCCCAACTGAAAAAACTGTTCTGATATATTTTTTAAAAAAACTAAATAATGTTTACCTTCAGCAGCAGGAAAGCAACAGAGTTCTGGGCCTACAGAGCAGTGTCACTGCCTCCTCCTCTGCCACCACATGAGTGCAGAATATTCCTCAGAAAGGAAAGAGAGAGGACAGGAAGGAACAGCATACAGCCAGAGGTCTGCTGCCTTCCAATCTGTAAAAACTGAAACATAAGAAAGGAAACAAGTTTGCTTTAACTGCTGGGTAATTTTGCAGAATTTGGAACGGCAGTGCAGAGACATCTGATAAAAAAATGCAATAGAAAATGTATCTGCATTTGGAAAATCAAGGATCAGTACATAGTGGAAAATAACTACCAGAATAGTAAATAGCACTAGGAAAACAGAATGTGATGTAATATTAGAAGGATGTGCTTATGTCAGTATACATTTCACTGACCTCATACAACACAATCAGGTTAAAGATATAGCAAGAGCACTAAACCTGATTACTGTTCAATTTGTATTAGAACTAGGAAGAAGGGAGGCATTTTGTGTGTGTCCAGGGGTGATGATTTATCCTGTTGCATGAACTTGGCTTACCGGTTAATTTATGGCCTAGTGTATTGTGCACTAAATCAGATTGTTGTGTGAACACACCACTGTCCTTTTTTTGGAGAAATGTTCACGAGATAGTGAAATAATTTAGGGCCACATTACAGTTATCAACATCTGTTACAAAATATAATGCAAAAAAAAACTTATCATGACGTGAATATTAACAGAAGTATGCCGGTAGATATACACCCAGGAAGTAAACAAATTATTCCAATTCCACCCACTGCACCCATATTAACATTCTTTTAGGATAGGCAGATTACAGTGCAAACAATGGAAAAATAGCCATGCATCATAAAGCACAGATAATAAGAAAAAAAACCCAATACAATGGATAATTTTGCAAGATTTGGAATTCTCATGCCATTATGACAAATTATACATATTTTTTCTCTATTAAACAAACTTTTTTTTCAATGAAAGAACCATGTATAAATAGCTCAAAATGTTCCTTCTCACCATACATTAACAATTTGCTTCAATGAAATAAACTTTCCTTATATCCTGCCCAAATTCAAGGTTTGTTTTGTGAAAGGCCATGGCCAGTCACAGCCAACTCTAAGGAGTGGTGCTGATCTCCGATTTTCAGCCAAGAGAGCCAGCAATGTCTGAAGACACTTCCATGGTCATGTGGCCAGCATGGCTGTACGGCAAGACGCACGGAACGCTGTTACCTTTCTCACCGAAGGTGGTGCCTATTTATCTTTTCCTTTCATTATCTTTGCATGCTTTCGAACTGCTAGCTTGACAGGAGCTGGGGCAAGTAACAGCAACTCACCCCATTATGCGGCGGCGCTTGGGTCTCGAAGCGCCAACCTTCCAGCCAACAAGCCCAGCGTCTTAACCGCGACTTCCTCAGAAATTAAACTTGAATCGTTCACATTGTTCTGTATGTAAATACCACCCTATGTACGACCTTATCGTATTTGGTTTATCTAACCACCATTTCAAACTCCAAACCTCACCCGTTGTATTTGACAATTGGGAACTTGAGTTTGTTTTCCTCCCTAACGAGCCAGGCACAGCAACGCACGACTCCTTTGGTTCCCGCAAGACTCAAAAGCCGCAACCCTGGCGGTAAAGTCCTCCTGGTTCAGCTAGGTGAGGGGGCCTCGGCAGCACCGCATCCTCTCCTCCCTGGCGGGCTACTTGCTCAGGGACTCCGCAGGAGCCGCTGCACCGGGTCGCGCACCACGCCTAGCGGTCGGAGTCGGAAGCGGAGCCCGCGCGGCGCCTCATCCCGGCTGCCAGGCCACCCTCGGAGGTACCTTTCTCCGCTTCCCCGCTCCTCGATTTCCTGCAGCTGCGCCACAAACTCCCTGAACTTCATCTCCTCTCTGCTGGACTTCGGCTTGAAGTTCTTCACGTTGGCCATCTTCTTCTCGTCGTAGTACAAAAACTTGTGGGTGCTGGCTCGGTACACCGAGAAGTCCCCGCTCCCAATGTTCTCCTGGAGGTAGTCCAGGTCCCACTTCAAGGCGGGGTAGACCAGGTCGGTGTCGGTGAGCACCACCGGCTCCTGGAAGCAAATACAGAGCGGAGGTGAGGGAGGGGAGGGGAGGGGAGTGGGAGGCCGGGCGCGCCGAAGCGACGCGGCCCCCGCGCCAGCCTCGCGCGACGGGGGGGGCGGCTCGAGCCCCCCGTCCCGCGGCGGCAGCGTCCTCCCGTCACCTCGTTCTCAAGCAGCTCCTCGGCGCGGGGGTCTCCGTGGCGCAGCCGGGCGATGGGCCGCGTCGCGAAGCCGTAGTTCCGGAACTGCGCCTCGCTCCAGCCGCGCAGCTCCTCCGTCCCCGCCTCCGCCTGCGGAGTGGAGGAAGCCTCCGCCTGCGGAGTGGAGGAAGCCTCTGCGGCCTCGGAGCGCAACACGGAGGTCTCCTCCATCGCTACCGGATGTAGCGCTGCCTCCGAGGCCGCCGCGCACGGAAACCGACGAGACGCGCATCCGGTGCAAGCGCGGACTCCTCCGGAGTTGCCCGCTCTAGGAAACTCCGTATTTGGCGCCCCCTCGCGACTATCCTCCTGGCCTGCGAGCCTCGGGCTGCCCGGGAGCTCTGACAGCTTTCCGAGCCGACGTTGCCGGCCAGGGGCGCCGGCCTGGGGGGCCAGGCTGGGAATCGGCAGCCCTTGTGCCAGCCAGCTCCCAGTCGCAAAGTGTCAAGCGACTGAAATCTGTCCAAGTGCCCCCAGATTGATTGATTGATTTTACACATTTCTATGCCGCCAGTTTCCAAAGACTCCTGGCGGCTTTACATAGATTAGCACTGACACAATTTTTGTGTAACTAACCCACCGCCGGCTGGTGATGTTGCATCCGGGCATCTCCGCAGTTCCTGCTCCACCCCCGGCAGGAGGGTCGTCAGCTTCCCACTTGCCGCTCGACCCTCGTCGCTTGGCTCACCCCGTTCCCGCCGTAACCGGCCAGCTCCCGCCAAAGTGGCACCCGATTTATCTACTCGCCAGTTGTTACGTGCTTTCGAACTGCTGGGTGGACAGAAGATTTCCCAGCAATCGTGATCTTCTTTTGAAATTTAAAAAATGCGTACTGTTTTCCTTGTTTTAAAAAAATGGCAACTCAACCGTGCTTTGAAATATTACAGTAAGCAATCAAGGTCCAAACAGCTGCAAGCAGCCATAAAGAGGGAACACAAGAGAGCTACTTCCTAAAAGAAGGAAGAATTGAAGCCCTTTTGAGCACTTTCTCAATATTCTGTTTTCAATTCAAAGAAAGCTAGCCCATTTTTGGATCCCTTTCCCCAAGATGGTATTCACCAGTTTAAAATCTAAGTGTAACAGTTTTAATCCAGTTAACCTCAGGGACCAGCATGATCTCGAGAAAGAGCTCGAACAACAAACTGCATTATCTACAGCTGCAGTCTGCCGATTGACTCATTTGATGTACTGCTAGATTGAGAGTAAGCAAACACCATGCAGAAATCGGATGAATTAAGAGAAACATGAGTGACATCACACTCCACAGCAAAACCATTAATTAATCTGCTCTACCATGAACTCAGGACTGTGGCAATAAATGCAATCAGTGAATTGCTAATGCTGCTACAGCCACAAAAATGGAGGTACACAGGCCACCAGTGGCCAATCTTCAATTTCTAACTCCAATAGTCTGTTACTTGGCAAAATGTTGCATCGGTTAGAGAATATAAAGTAGCCAGACTCTGAGAAAAAGGCTCACGTTTGGTGTAACTCCCCATTACATCCCCTACAAAATACATATAAATCATTGTAAAGGTTAGATGAGAATGCTAAAAATCAAAGTGGCAAAGGAGAATTCTTATTCCAGAGATTAGCGACCAATCAAGAGACAGAACCTGGCTTTGGCTGTCATGCCATCCCTGGAACTGCCTTTTCTGATATTGGAATTGACAACCAAAATAAAGCCATTCCTCCTACAGCTAATCTTAACCTCCAACAGTATGAACCAATTTAAATTCCCATCATTCATGAGAATCTGCCTCTTACAATGGCCACTACTGGAAGTCAGATTGACATTTTGATCCCTCTAAAATTCTGACAATTCTCTTGGAATATGGCAGGCTAGAATGAAGAATTCCAGAGATTTTACTTTAATGAATCATGTCGCTGAATTTGATATACTCCTACAAGTAGTCCTCAACTTACACTTATTCATTCAGCAACCATTTGAAATTATGACAGCCCTGAACGACGACCCTTACAACTCATGCCCAACTTTACAGCTATTACGGCTCCCCTGCACTCACATGATCAAAATTTGGGAGCTTGACAGCTTGCTCGCATTTATGAGAGCAGGGAGGACTGCAACTCTCCCCATTTGGTTTTCTCACTCTTTGGGCCCTGCTATGCTGTGTGCTAGGTAGCAAGCAAATTCAAAGCTTCAGCCATGTATTGTAGACTAGGTCTTCTGTGATGAATCTACTAGAAGCTCAACGGGTGCTCCCCATCATAGAAACCAATGGCCCCAGTTATGGATAACTCTCACAACTTTAGGTTAACTTCAGGAACAGAGGTCTCCAGATTCATCAGCTTAACCAAGGCAACAGAAAGGTCAGCAGGGTTCAAAGTGATCGTCACAGTCCTGGGCTGGAACGAACCTGCTGCAATGGCTCACTTCAGATGCGGCCCAAACGACCAAATCGGTGCTGAGCTCATTAGGCAAGGCAAGGGTTCCACAAACCTGCTGGCTGGGGAATCCCCAGGACCGAAGTCTACGCATCTTAAGCCTGTCGAAGTTGAGAAACATTGAATTAGATCGTAAGGGCTCCTTTTCGTTCCGCAGCCTGTCTGGGCGTGCGGTCATCCCGGCGCACGACCTGCTACAGGGGATTCGTGCCCCTCCCCTGGTCTTAATAGACTGGCCAGCTGCTTTCAATACCATCCATCTTGTTGCTGCTTTAAGTATATTTATTGTTGGTTTTTACGTTGTGAGCCGCCGAGTCGGGGGAAGAGGGGAGCGTCCAAGTCGAACACATGAAAATAAACGCACGTCCCGGGGGGGGCCGAGCTCTCCACCCGGCCACGAGGGAATGAGGCGTTCCCAGAAGTCCTCAGGGAGGAAGGGTCCTTCACCGAAGACGACCCCCCGGGGCTCCTCAGGCCCCTTCCTTCCGCCCGGGCAAACGCGTTGAGGAGCCGGATCGCCCCGGCTTAAAGGCAGGCCCGCCTCCGCCGCCCCGTCGCGGCTCAGACTGCTTCCGGGTCAGGCCTCCACCCTCCTTCCGGTGCTCGCCCTTGAAAGTCGTGATGGCCGCCGCCGTCGCTCGGGGCGGCCTGCGTCCCCTTCTCCGCTCGCTGCCGCCGCAGGACGCCTGCCGCCGCCTCGGTCCGTGAGTCCGCTCTGCGTCTCGGGCAGTGAAGGGAGAGGCCTTTGCGGAGGCCGCCTCTCCGTGGAGGCGGCGGGGGTGCCGCTCTCGGCGCGGTGGACAGGCCGCCTTCAGGGGCCGCGCTTGCCCCCGGAGCGCCTCGCGGGTCAGCAGGGCGAGGCCGCTCGTTTGCCAAAGCACCGGGCGTCCGCCTCCGCCCGTCGTTTGAGGAAACGTTTAGTGAGAGAAGCAAATCTGCGGAGCCAAAAAGGGCGCCGGCGCCCCAGGAGCGTCTGTTCCCCTGGGGTGTGCTGGCCTCTGGCTGCTCTTCCGTGTCCCCTTCGGGCGTCTTGTTGAATTTGAATTTTTGTGCAGAAAAAGAATCGGATTTTTTTTCCGAATAGTCGCAGCTAAGGATGGGTGAAGCTTCTGGGTCTCTGAGCCTTTGCAGTAAGGTGGGCCATCAGATGTGCCTGTCAAACATGGGAGGAATCGTTCCTGAATGGCGTTGCCATGCAACAGAAGCTGGGTTGCCAGAAGCCCCAAACTGGGACGAAGCGGGGCTAGTTTGTCAGCAGGTGCAGGGACAGGTAGTCAAGCCAGGAGGGGTCGTGACCACATACAAAAACGGAGGACTGGCCTGTGGAGTTGGTAGAACTTGCTGAAATGGCTAAATTGATTTGTGTGGTTAGGGAAGGGACAACACCTCCTTTGATAAAAGATTGGAAACATGTCATGTGGAAATGCATTTTGCTGGAAATGAACAAAAACAAAATTTCAGGATTTACTGATTTGGAAGGGTCATTTAAGGGAAGAAGGGAACCAATATACTTAGTTTGGGAGGGTGGAAATGATAATTACGTTAGTGACTACTACAAAGATTGTAAGGTTCTGTTTATTGATTTTTATCCCACCTTTATTGCTTTTTATAAACAACTCAAGGCAGTGAACATATTTAACGCAACTTAAATACCCTCCATCTTTTTTCCTCACAATAGCAACCCTGTGAGGTGAGTTGGGCGAGAAAGAGTGATTGGCCTAAAGTCACCCAGCCAGTTTTCATGGCTAAGGCAGGACTAGAAATTATGACTGCTGGATTACATGTCTGTTACCTTAACCACTAGAACAAACTAAAATAAACTTTAAAAAGTTGCTTGTTTAGATATTTTTCTCTTTGTTTCTCACTTTATCTTTTTACATCAATTTTGTACTTATTTTTCTGTAGTTTTTAAACTCTGTCCAAAATACATTTTTCAAAAAAGAATTTTGATGTGACACTATCATTTTCAGTGGCAGACCAATCTTAAACGTCCTATCTGATTTTGCTCTAAGGTGATACTAAGTAATGGATTCATACTTTCTATTAACATAGATTAATTAACTTTGTAAGTTTTTATTCCACGCTATCTTGTTTGTGTAGTCAGTAGTCCAGAACTTATCATCTGTGGTTTTCCCTATTGTATCTTTGAGTTCATTTATCTTTCTGTTTTTAGCTTCCCATATACCCAAACACCTGCTTCCAGGGCCATACCCCAAGACTCCCGAAGAGCGGGCAGCTGCTGCAAAGAAATACAACCTGATATTGGAGGACTATGAACCATATGCAGATGATGGCTTGGGGTAAGCTGTAATTATTCATATGAAAAAACAAATGTTTGCATAGAACAAATGTGGTATCAAAGATTGTGGAGTATTTGTATATCTATGCTTCTTATTTGTAGCCTCATAATAATAGATTACTTTCATAGATTACTTTCATTTATTGAGAGATCAGTAAAATCTTTAAAAATACAACTCTAGATGATAGGCAGATTTAAGTTTGTAAGGAAGACAGAAATCCCATGTACAAAAATATTTAAATCAGAAATATAAATCTGTACTTAATAGTTTGTGTAATACTTCCAGTGGTACATATCTAAATTGTAGAAGGTCCTGTTCACCTCACCAAGCATTTGCAGCAATAATATATTACAGTATCCCTTGCTTACCTTTGGTTAGAATTCCCATTCTAGCCTTGTGATTTCAAAAATCAAAATATTAAATTTCTTTTCCATTAAGTGATAAATGCCATATATTTCATTCATGAGCAATTATGTTTCTTGTAAGTTAGAACAAGGCTGTATATTCAATTTGCAACAATGGGAAAAATAGTGAAAAAATGTACTAGTTTGGTGGCAGAGACATCATTTGGATGAATCTTTACTTGTTTAGGTTAAATGTATCCAATATTCAGATGCTAGTTGGTTATATTAATTGCTTTCTCCTCTATTATTCAACTGAATTAATCTTATAGTTACTTTGTCTAGAATAGAGATAGGCAATATCAGGTCCCATACCTAAAAAAAGAAATACAGTGGTGCCTCACAAGACGAGATTAATCCGTTCTGGAAGAATGCCCTTAGCGCGAAATGCTCATAAAGAGAAACACAGTTTCCCATAGGAAACAATGGAAAGTCAGATAATCGGTTCCACGCCCCCAAAAATATTCACCAAAAAATCATTTT
>JANHZU010004880.1:103478-115095 GCA_032468055.1 Acrochordus granulatus
ATTGTCCCTAACATCTGAAACAAGTAACCATGATTAACACATGATATAAAGCAGAAATAGAGCAAATGAACCAGCATGTACCAATCTGCTTTGAGGCTTTTTTTCTCTCAGCTTTTCTGGCGTGAAGGAGAGGAGCGGGAGGGACTTCCTGGAGATTGAATCGAGAGTCTCCGGAGTTCTCCCTCTTGAATGCCTTTCACTTAATTTACACTGTTTACGCAGCGAGAGAGGAGAGCTCCTTTGGGAGATTTCCCACATGAGCTGATAGCGTGATGTTCATTGCGATCAGGAAAGTAGGCAGAACGCACGCACGCGCACTGCTGCCCGCATGGCAATGGAGTAAAACACGTGAGAGGAGGGATGGTAGAATGCACACGCGCTGCTTCCAGTATGGCAACAGAGTAAACCGTGTGAGAGGAGGGATGGTAGAACTCACGCGCGCTGCTGCCTGCATGGCAATGGAGTAAACCACATGAGAGGAGGGATGGTAGAACGCACGCGTGTGGCTTCCGGTATGGCAATGGAGTAAACCACATGAGAGGAGGGAAGGTAGAACGCACGCGTGCAGCTTCCGGTATGGCAGTGGAGTAAACCACGCGAGAAGAGAGATAGTAGAATGCACACACGCGGCTTCCGGTATGGCAATGGAGTAAACCGCACGAGAGGAGGGATGGTAGAACGCACGCACATGGCTTCCGGTACAGCAATGGAGTAAACCGCATGAGAGGAGGGATGGTAGAATGCACGCACGTGGCTTCCGGTACGGCAATGGAGTAAACCGTGCAAGAGGAGAGATGGGAGAACGCACACACGCTTGCTGTGCTAGCAGAACGTGCGCATGGGGTTGCTGTCTGCAACAATGGAGTAAAGCACGAGGTAAGAGTCAGCAGAACTCTCATGTGGAATTGCCTGAATGGGAAATACAGAGCACGCTTACTGATGACGCGCAAGGTTTGGCACGAAGTTTCCTTGTCTCGTGAGTCGCGGCTTGTCTAGTGGAATATTTTTTTATTCAATTGTTTGCTCATCCTGCAAGTTTCTCGTCTTGTGCGTTACTCGTCTTGTGAGGTACCACTGTAGTTCAGACTCCAAAAGATAAAGAAACACTATAGTGCAATATTCACATCATCACCATCATTTTCAGCCCTTTTCTCCAGTTTTTAAAGTTTAGCAAAGAAGTTTATTTTTCTTATTTTAAAATACTAGGAAAATGTATATATGTTTGTTTAAACACTGAAAAGATTTAGGAAAAACATGGATCCACAAATTGCTTGCCCTTGGCCTAGAGCATCTGTTCTTCTATTTTCATAGTTATGGTGACTATCCTAAACTCCCAGACCGATCCACACATGAAAAAAATCCTTGGTATTCCTGGGATAACCCTGAGCTGAGGCGCAATTTTGGAGAACCAGTAAGAAAATTAATTGGGGGGCTACTTATCTTTCAATTCAGTTTGTAGTACAGAATTACATATTACAAAAACAATAATAGAATATCTGAAAGCAGTAATGCGTTTGGTAGAAAGTTCAAAAACAGCCTTTCCATGAGCCCAACACTCAAGCATATTCTTTGCCCGTTTCCCCAATGTATTTTAGATATACAACAGCACTGAAGTCCTTAAATTGATTTTGGTATTGACAATATTTTTGTGCCTTGGAAATGAATAAATACTACTGTATCCTTGTTAAATTTGACTAAAAGTTCTTTATTGGACAGCTATTGGGCCAGTATATTATGCTTCAGAAGAAACACAAATATAAAGTAATGTCTTTGATATGCTATTCTGAAATACTTTGAAAAACTGAATAGACTTTTTATTTGGCAAATAGACTATATTTGACAAATATTATGTTGAACTGAATTTCAACTTGAAAGTAAGTCCTTGAGTTGCGACTATAAGGGAGCTTATCCATCATGATGATCTTATAATGGATCAGTCACTGATTTTATTACCTTTTTCACAGCAATTGTTAAGAGAACATGGTTCACTATGGGCTAGTTTTGACAAAAAACAAAAGTAAATCCCAGTTTTCAATAAAACAATCATAAAACGCAGTCATGTGACCATGTGACGCTGCCAATGATCTGAAATGCAGCCAAAATGTGGTCATGTGACCACAGGGGGTAGCCAACCTTCAGAACTTTGAATCCAGGTTGTAAATACACCCCAAGTAGGTCTGCCAGAACTTTGAACAATCACTAAGTGTCCAGTCGTAAATTAGGGACTACCTGTACCTCTTCTGTTTCATTCATTGGGACTAATTTTAGATCTGTGCTTATTGATCAGAGTTTTCTTCAAAATTCAAGAATTCCAGTTTTACAATAAGTAAAATTGCTGGACTGTGCTTTTTAATTGTAATTCTTTTTTGTGCCACCCATCTCACTGATACAGCGACTCTATTGTGTTTTTCTATTTCTAATAATATCAGCAGTAATTGGAAGGCCTCTTTTACTTTAAGAATTGCTACAAAAAATCATTATAATGATAGACTGTTACTGCAATATTTAATCCTGGCTCTTCCTATTAATCAGCTGCACTGGAACTTCGATTTGTTTGTGCGGACACGGGTTGATACATCTCCCACTCCTGTTTCCTGGCATGTCATGAAGAATTATTTCTGGGGGTTTATTGGAATCATGTTAATCATGTCTTTTCTTGGTGAAATATTTCCAGCATATCAACCTGCGGTAAGTTCTGAATCTATATTCTGTCATGAGGCCTTAAATCTCTCTTTTTGGGGTGATCTGCAAAGGTTCCTGCTTAAATTCCAGTGCAGTTCAGGAAAGGGAAACACTCTCTTGCCTATTAAAACATTTTTAACCAGAATTCCTCCTAATTTCAGTCATGTATCGTTCTAAGGGGCAGGGCATTATTTTTTCAGCTGAGGAGGATGTTTGTGAACACACAAAATTTCACCCATTAGACCTGCTACTGTTAAGAGACAGATATAGCATACATGGTTCAACAAAGATCACCTTCCTTAAAAAAGTGTGTGCGGGGGAAGTACTTTCCAAATGGAGTTAAAGCAGTTATGTTAGTATGGCCGTTGTGGGCAACATTCACTTCACTGGTGGTCACCTAATTGATTCTTAAAAGAAACTGGCATGAGATGTTACATTTGAGCATAGCAAGTCCATCCGGAAAACTCAGATTATAGTCCCAAAAACCAAATATCTCATGTGAATACCATTTCCAGAGCAAATTATTTAATAGCTGAATTTTTGTTCTCTTTGAGATCTGATGTTAATTGTCCTTTGCCTTTTTTAAAAAACTTATGTGAAAGAAATAAGTGACTTGAATTTGAAAAGAAGTCATTTTTTAATTTGGAACTTTTTCTTTACATTTAAATTCAGTGCTGTTTTCATGAAGGGGAAATAGAATGTTGGAATTACCAGTAAAAGTTGCTTTCTTTCCTTAGTAAATGGAAAATATCCCATCTCTTTGGATGAATAAGGTACACTTAACAGGAAGAGTAGTTTTTTTGAATTTTTAGATCTTGGATCCTGCAGACAATATACAGTATACTATTTCATATTTATTTACTGTTCTTCTCTTTTAAAAATTATCATCTCTTTTAAAGTTGTAATTGCCTTTTTGATGCAATGCTACAGCCCAAAGTAGCCCAGAGAGAACATTCACAGAAATTTCATCCACATCTGACTTGCTTAAAACATGCCTCAGGCTTGCTTTCACTCAACAACAGTTTATGTTCACAATTCATACCCAGCTGTCTCTTGTGGAAACCATTTTTCTCTCCAAGGAATCCAGGACAGCTAATCTACAACACTGAACAAGTCAGGATTGCTACCAGGGATTTGAAGTCAAAGCCTTCTTTACTCACCAGCATTCTCTGTGAAGTCTGTGCCCCAGGGTTGTTTGTTGGATCTCCTTACTTTGCTCAGGAATATGTGGGCAAGGCTGTGCTCTGTGAAGAAGAGATCCTCCTCCCCATCAAGTTTCACATCACATATTGCATTATATCAGCAGACAGTAATTGTTTATTAAAGGAGAAACAATATAGTTGGCTACCATGATATGCTTAATAGAACACTGAATGGATATGTGGCATCAGATTAAATTTTAATCTTATTAATTTTATTTAATTGAATAGGTTGTTATCTTGTGTGAGTTTTTGATACTTAAGCATACCATGTTATTAATTTAGACTCACTGTCTCTTTTTATTTCAGGGACCAAAGCAGTTCCCTTATAATAATCTATATTTGGAGAACAGAGCAGATCCCAGTATCGAACCACTGACAGTTAAGAACTATGAGATTTAAAAGGATCTGGAGTTACAGTTTCTTCTTTGATCTTAGGAGACCTATATTTTGACTAATTTCTTGTTTTAAAGATTCTCATGGAAAAACAATGATGAATGAGTTTTTCCATTTATAACCTGTATCCTATCACTTTATTCATAAAGGGGGGGGAAATTATAGCATGTTTGAGTTATATGTTGGAAATAAGAAGTTTGAGTGGTACAAGAAAAAGAAAAATAAACATTATTATATATATAAATGTATGACTTACTTAGTTTGGGCCTGTTAGTTCTTCCTAGCAGTGGTATTGAAGAAATATCCTTGCACGTCACTAAGTAAGCAAGTCAGATGTAAAGTGATATTTAAATGTTTGTGAATTCTTTTGAACTTTCAAAAAAGTGATCTGTCCAAAAACAAAACAAAAATAGTCAGTTCAACAAATTGAAGAAAATGATTCAAAGCTATATATATTTTTAAGTACCATTGTGTCTCTTGCTGTAGATTTAACACTATATTTGAGAGAGTAACCAATACCTAACAACTATTCATTGGATAATGGTATTATTGGATAATAATTCTTTTTTTAAAAAAATCTATTGGTTATTGATTGCTTATGCACCATGATCCGAAACCAGTTTTAGGTTGTGGTACAATTTACATCACTCTTTAGAAAAAAACATAAATTTTTCAGAAAGCTTGCTCTGTAGAAGGTATGCTTACTTTCCCATATTTCAGCACTACAAACAACAGACAGGAAATACAAGACAAAGCATTGGTGTAGTCATGTTCAAATGTCACACTTGAGATCATAGTGTTTTTGAATCAGAAGAGTCAAACACTGATCCCACCCCATTATTATACACCAGTTGTATCCCTTGTATATTTGAATTGTATGTTGTGTGGGTAGTCATTTATTAATAACAGATAACTGAATAATTAACTTGTCTCTTACCTTGATGAGAAAAGTTAAAAGTTTAAAATAAGCTGTTTTAAATTCACAATGGATTGTTCTGAGCTTGGTGCACAACTCAAATAGAGTAGCTTTGAACTAGTTCTGGTAAGGGAGGAAGAGCTCTTCTAAGTTCCAAATTATCCTGATACTGTACTAGAAGGCTGAATAATTTTTCTCAGTATAGGTCATTAAGTGATTTGATTTCACTATCAACTTTCAACAGATGCATCCAGCTTCACATAGATTCCATAGAGTTTAATTGAAACAATTAAAGGGTTAATATGATGTTAATATGATAATTTATAAAAATAAATTATCAATACTGTATGCTATTAAATTTGATAACATGATATAAAATTGTAATCAAAAAAATTGAATGAGTTTGTTTAGATTGCTAATGCTTGATATAGCCAATAAGCAGATAGGTTATATGTTACTCGGCAATGGGAGTGCCACAATAGCTGGATTTGGATTAGAAATTAGTAGTTCTCTGCCTTTATGGTAAAAGATCCAAAATGAAATTTCTTGGAGCATAATTTATTTATCAGAATGAACAATATATGAAATTGTCTAAAGAATCAGGCAGATTGCCTTTAGGGCAAATACGAAAAGAAAAATTATTTGTAGCATCTATGCTTGCCACTTAGGCAGTTTTGATGTGTGAGTAAAAAAATGCCCAAAGCGGGCCTCCAAGTTATCTGCAACTACATGAGATAAATTGTCTTCTGTTTATTTAGCAGACAGTTTATATTGGGAATAGTGATTTAAAAAAACAGAAGATAAGTCCATTTAAAGAGCTTCTTGGAAGATTAATATAAAAAATGTTATGAAGGAAAGTGTTCACAAAAGATCTCTGTTAGAGAAAATAAAAAATGAAAACATGATCCTTAAAGACAGTAAAATGAATTGGATTATCCTGCTCAGCCTTTTGCAGCCATTGACCAAGGTCATAATAGGCACCCCGCCCTATTTGCCAATGGCAGTCAGTGAGGCTCTTCCTATCCCCAGAGGACTTCCTCACGTCATGACACTGGTAGTTTCACCCATACCTAGAGAGCTGTTACTGATCCATACATCATACTAGAACCAAAAGAGCATAAAACAATTCACTGGTTCCTAACTCTCCAAGCCTCAATGCAATTTCTTTGTAACATGTTGAGGACTGCAGTCTAAAAGTGAGCAAGGCCAGGGCCAGAGTGGGTAGGCGTAGTTTTTACTGCATTGTGTCGTTTCATTTTGCTGCATTTAGATATTGTCCCATCAGAATTCCATTCAGTCGTATTCTTTTTATTCAGTAGAGGGCGGTATCATTCTTCTTTTAGAACTGGAGCTTCCTTGGGTGACACAAAACTGCTACTGGATGGGACGTTTTTGTTCTTTTCAAACAAACAGGAGAATATAACAGTGAAATCGTCTCAGTGTAATGCCTCCTACTACTACTGAGAGAGGAAATACATTAATGTTAATATAGTGAATGTTTAATTAAAATATTTGTTTTGAAATGGGAAAAACTGAGTCTTTGAGCAGTTGAGTGGCTAGCCATGGATTGAGAAGACAACAGAAGGGAGGAAGATTTAACAGATCTAAGAGAGAGCAGATTGTTAGATTGTGTTAGACTGAGGAGATCTGTGAAAGAGTCAGGCTGGCTTGGGGTTGCTGGAGATACAGAAAGAGGGAAGCACAGCAGATTTTCGCTGACGACTGTTCCAAGCAACAGGCACAAAAAACAAACATTGAAGTGAGAGTGGCAGTATATCTGTGAAACCTCAGTAGAATTTCCAGGGAAAGCAGCAAGTGGAAGTCCTATGGAGCAGAGCAGAGCTGCAGAAAAGGAAGACGACCTTAATGGAGGCACACAGGAACCGTTACTTAGGCAGAAGTGGGCTGAAGCATTTGTTAAGTCCAAAACATTAGGATGACATTTGAACGTGGCGCAGGCAGATATCTCCCTAATTCACGGAGCTGGCAGACAACGTAGTTCTGCAAGGGCCCTCCAGATCCTGTTTGGAGTGCAACCCCATTCAGAACAAGAGATACAAAATCTCTAGAGCTAGGAGGGTCCAAAACCTAACACCTTTCTCTCTTGTTTAGGTTTGAGCTGAATTCATTTGTTCAGCGCCAATACAGGATCTCAAAGCATCTCTTAGTTGGCCTAGTTGAAGGTACAAAACCATGTATTGTCAGCATACCTCCTGAGCACTTCATCCAGTCAGTTCATGTAGATGTTAAACAGGAGAGAAGAAAGTACAAAATCCTGTGGCATCCTACAAAGTAGGGGCTGAAGATACTACCTTTCCCCCTCTGGTCAACACTGACTGGAACCAACCCCAAAGGAAGGAAGAGAACAATGCAGTGCCACCTACCCCCCAACCCCCAGAACTGGTGCAGGAGGATACCTTGGCCAATGATACTGGAAGCAGCTGAGAGGACAAGAGCAAGGATGGGCTGCTACCCCCATCTCACACCTGCCAGAGGTCATCCCAAAGTATGACCAATGCTGTTTTGGTCCCATATCAAGGCCTAAATTCAGACTTAGGTCCAGATAATTCACTTCATCCAGGTTCCTCTGAAACTGTTCCGCGTTTATTTTTTCTCCGTCCCAATCTAGCACATTTCCTGAAGAGGCAGAGCAGAAACTACATTTTCATGAAGCCTTTGGATTTGCATCCAATGCCAAGCAAATCAGTAAGGAACTTCTCTGGTTCTTTCCTTTCACCAGTTCTTCGGGGCAAAAATGATCAAGCATCACTTTTGCCAGAGGACTGAAGGAGCGCTTGTTTGTTAACAAAATCCAGAACCAGCGTAATAAGCTATTAAGCTAACTGTGCCCACGAATCAGCATTAAAGGACTAACATTCTCTGTTCCATAAGGAGGAGAATAGGAGTGGTCGCAAGTAAAAGATGAGAGTTGGGAATTTGGGGTTGGATATGGAAAATGAATTGATGAGGTTAACGGGGGAAGCTGATTCAGCTAAGACTTCAATCGGGGACATTGGTTACGTAGTGAACAGGGAGAGCAAGTAAGAGTTTAGCAAGAAGGTAGCAGGGAGAGACCTCGAAGAAAAACACTATCCTCTCTTTTTCTCCGCAATCAGGTGCTTTGCACAATCATTTTTCAGAGGAGCATTGAAGAGTTTCCACAAAAGCAAGGCGGTTTCCCCCACACACACACACACCTGTTTTTGTTCAGCTGAGGAACATTCGGGCAGGAAGAGCTGCTATTCCGACCTGTGAGGGATGTGTCACGTTTGTTTTTCTTCCTGAAGATGATGAGAGCTATAAATGCTACAAGCGCAGGTTGTGTCCTGAAAGAGAAGCGAAGGAACTAGAAATAAACCTGCCCTCCCTCCAGATTCTCTGAGAAGATAACAAATCATTTGATTGGACACAGCAAGTGTTTGCAGAGGGACAGTGGCACTAGAACTGAAGATGTTTCCTAGTTGGGTAACGAAATGTCTACAAGCAAACAACCAAGCTCACAGAGCACCAAGGACCCCATTGCAGCTCTGCTTAAAGCCTGAATATCGACTTTATCTCCATGTAGTTTAGACCTCCTCCTCTTTAACTTGAAGCTTCAGCTCATTCCTCTCCTCTCCTCCCCTTCCTTTCCTTATCAGACCTTACAGGTAGCCAGTACACCTTGAACCCCAGATTCCAAACTTTCTTATTTAGCTACAGAAACTCAGACCGGCACAGTTTGTTGAGGGTCAAAAACTTTACTGTGGATTCAGACAGATGGGAAGTTGGGAAAACAAGATTGACAGGTTCTTTTCCATTTATGGAAAACACAGCTGGAAGAACAGTTTGGAGGAAGAAGAGATGGGATATCACTGTAAAAAGTTTTTAACCTGAAAAAAGGGTGCTGCAAAATGCAGGAAGAAGGTCCAGCTGCTTGCTTCTGTGTCTTCAGTCTTCTCCGAGCCACTTTTTCCTGCTCCAGGAAAGCTCCACCTCTGAACAGATCAACCATGGATGGTGAGAGGCAGTTATTTCTCACTGCATTTGAGATCTCTTAAGAGACCTTTCCTTTTTCTTTATTTGCCTTCCTCTGCATCCTTTCCTCTGTTGTCTTTCTTGCCTTTCCTCTTCTGTAGGCTAGAGTATAAGTTGTGGCCATTTGCTAAGCTTCAAGTAGAGACAGTAGTGGCAAACCTTTCTGAGCTTTAGTACAGAAACAAAAGAGTAATCCTTGTCTGTTCTTGAATCTTTGCACGCGACCTATTGAAAAAGAACAAAGGGGAGTGTCATCTGGACATGTGCAAGTGATACAGCCATGCTTACAGGATGCATGTGCGTATGTGTTTGAGTCAGAAGTAATCCGTGAGACCAGTCCACATTTATAGAACAGACTGCTACCAATCTTGATGGCTGGATAAATTCAGAAAGCATGAAACCGGTTCTCCCCAATGACAGGGCAGAAATTATCAGCTAGTCTCAATCAGTCTTTTATTACAGTTACAGACCAGAGTTAAAAATTAGAATAGAACGGAACAAGAGATAGTATTACATTACAGTTAGTGATGAGATCATCATTGGGTAGCCAAAGTCTGCCTAATTTTACAGACAGTATATTTATTATAAAATGAGTCTGTGAATCCTTATAGAGAGAACAGCATAACACGACATGCGCTGTGGCGCTGTGGTTTCAATGGCCCTTTGTCCAGAGGGGCACAAACTCAACTCGTAAGGAACTTGGTTATATCGGATCTCCAGAACTGCTGTGGGGAGAGCATTACAGTGTGCTAGGGTTCATGCCTTCCAGAATTTAGAAACAGTTATACAGATAACAGGTATCTTGCTGGTTTTTGAAGGGGAGGCTGACTGCTCAAGAAAATGTTGTTAGGTAGAGCAGACAAGTCCTGTTGGACTCTCTGAGCTTTAATATATTTTTCAAAGGTACCGAGTGCATGCTCATAGCCCATCAGCAGGAACACTTTCTTGGAGAAAGTTTTTGTGAAATAACCCTAATCCATATTCATATATAGTGTCCTCTATAAGGAAAGAGCTCAAACCTGTGGGAGAGTACAGAGAGCATGGAACTGCTTATTTGATGGCAGAAATTTTCAGCCAATCTCAAATGTTTCAAGAGAAGAGAACATTTGTAACTCAGAGCTGAACTGTGGAGTTCTTTGTGTTTTCTGAGCTTGGTTGCTTGTTTAACAATGTTTCATTATCCAGCTATCATCAATGGAAGTGAGGGTGGGGTTTGTTGCCTGTTTATACATAGTTCCTGTTCCTGGCAGTTTTGGTGGGAGTGTGATTTCCTCCTTGGTAATTTCCGATGATGACCTGGTGTTTATCCCTGCTTATCTGAATGTTGGCTGATGGAGAGGATGTGTTCTCATCTTTTGTTCCCTTCCTAGGTTTGTTTGTTTTTATCTCTTTTGAATGGTGTATAAATGTGGTTTATCTCTATGTGTCTATTGATGGCTGATTTGTCTGAACGCCAAACTTCCAGGAATTCCCGGGCATTTTTGGATTTGGCTTGGTCTAAGATGGTAATAGTATCCAACTTGAAATGTGTCTGAGATTACATCTCAGACGTACCATGTCATGCTCCAGCAGTTAGAAAAGTTGTGCTCTTGAAACTCCAAACATATCTAAAGAATGCTCTTTATCTGTGCCCATTTCAGTTGGGAACTGAGATCGCTTCAGTCATCTTACTGGATGACCTTTGCTAGGAATTAGTTGGGATGGGATGATTCTGGCTAGACTATTCATTCTCATGAACCATTCTGAATCAGGCTGTGGATGCTAGTTTGGTTATCTTTTCCAGTTCCCTGAATTACAAGCAGCAGAGTTTAAATGCAATTTCTGATCAGAGCAGAATATTCCCGAAACAGTAGTTTTACTTTCTGAAACATTCATCACTTTACCAGTAGAACTGCTAGCTTTGAAAAGATGTTCTAGTCATGTCTTCCCATGTTGTCATGTCCACTTGGATTGATATGATTGATAAGAGTTAGGAACTCTTGTAAGGACACTGAGACCAGGGAACCAAAAGTCAGGCTAGATCAGAGCACCAATGCCATAAGGACAAGAATGAATCCAAGTGACAGCTTTCTCCTTAGCTATAAATCCAACCTCATGGCCAACTGTAACAAAATCTTGCCAGGTTGCTTCTTAGGTCCTTTGTTTCTCTTATACATAAGGGTCCATTGAGCAATTCCTCCTCAAAATAATTCTCAAATTGTTGAAATATGGAGTGATTATTTGGCCCAATTGTAGCATATAGGTCCCCTTATAATTGGTGATTCATGCTGATTGATAGATACCAACATATGTACCCCAGTTTTTATGAGCTCTCAGCTCTGGACGGATGGATGGATAGATAGATAGATAGATAGATAGATAGATAGATAGATAGATAGATAGATAGATAGATAGATGGATGGATGGATGG
>JANHZU010004881.1:32652-44124 GCA_032468055.1 Acrochordus granulatus
GACAGCATTGAGGACCCTGTCCACTTCATCAGGAACAACAGGATCACATTGTTCCCAGACAACTGGGCAAGACTCCTCCCTAGGCATCTCAAGTGGATCTGCATCATGCACAGCTTCCAACTGGGACTGTTGACTTTATCTGCCATGTGTTCAGCAAATTCCTCTGCACAGCCCTAGAGAAGATCCCCTGAGTCTCCCCACCAAGAAGGGGCTGGGTGATCTTAAACAGAGCCGAAGGTTGACACTCTGTAGATGCAATAAGGGCAGAGAAATAATTGTTTTGCAACCCTTATCACCACAAGGTAGGCCTTAACAGCGGCTCTAATTCATGTTCAGTTGGATTCTTCCCCAGACTTCTGACAGCAGTGCTTCAGGCATCTCTTTACCCTTTTCAGCACCCGCAACTCTTCCTTGAACCACGGAGAGTGCCAAGTGCAATGAGTAGAAAGAGGCCGCCTAGGCACGATCCTATCCAGAGCTGCTGCCATCCTTTGATTCCAGGACATCCCCCAGCTCCCTCTGAAACTCATCTGAGTCCATCAGTTACTGAGGGCAGACCAAACAAATAGGTCCTATCTGTTTGTTAGGATTATGGATCCTATTATTATCTTATTATCCTATTATTATTATGGATCCTATTATTATATTATTATCCTATTATTATTATGGATCCTATTATTATCCATAATAGGATTATGGACCACCTAGAGAGGACATGGCTTTCTTGGCCTCTCCCATGGATGCTCACAAAAAATCCAGAGTGAAAAAAGGAGCAGGAAGTGTATCAGATTTAATTTGTTTTTCATGGATAGCCCGAGTGTGTTATTTTCATATCTGTTGAAAATAAGTGGATGTGATACAATATGATGCTTTACCTGAGCTAGTTTTAGGAGATTGTTGTCCTGTCTGAATCACTTCTTCATTTACAGATAAATAGGTTTTCAGCTTCCACTCTAGATCTCGTAATCTTTTTTCTTCCTGTAATAAATAATAACTTGTTTAGGTCCTTTCCTCATTTGAAATCAAACCACAGCACTGACATATTTGGCAACATTTGTTTTATTTGTTGACTCATGAGAACGTATTCATCTTGTCCTCAGCCTATGAACAAAACTGATTTAAGTTGTCCTTAACTGAAGCAACATTAAAGCAGTATTTTTCACCTTATTCTGACACCATCCAAGAGCAGCAATCTATTGGTATACAATCTTTTTGTCCCCTATTATCCTGAATGGAAGTTGGGCCACGATGGTGACTTAAAACAGAAGCAGGAGAGGCAGGATAGGATTGATAATTGGGTGAGTAAATTTCAAATTGGCTCAAGAAACATTTAGGGTTAGGGTTAAGGCATATGGCATTTAAAAGGATTAGATCAATTCATGAAGGCTTTAAAAAAGAACTTCCATGCCAAAGACACTAAACCCATTCCAACTAGGTTTCAGATTGAGATTTAGTACTGATCACGCTTGATGGATCTGGGATGTTGGTGGTCCTTGTGTTCTTTGGTCTCTCAGTAGCCTTTGATACTGTTGACCTCAGTATCTTCCAAGCAGGCTCTGTGGGTTGGGGATTTTTGCCACTATTTTATGGTGGCTCTCTTCTTTTCTCTGAGGCACAGTTGATTGACAGGGAAAGATCATCCTTTAGGCCCCTCTTTTGTGGGTGCTGCAGAGTTCTACTCTCTCTTCCCTCCTTTTCAACGTCAATATGAAACTGTTGGGTGATATCATCTGCCAGTTTGGGGTTTGCTATCATCAGTATACTGATCTTGGATGAGGTAGCACTTTCCCCTTCAAGACTGGTACACATTCTGTGAGTTTTCCTGGACTTGCAGCTCCTGCTTGAATAGCAGATATCAGCCATGATCAGGAAGGCCTTTTGTGCAACTTCATCTGGTGGGCTGAATTGGTCAAACAGCCAGTTTGGTCTAGTGGTTAAGGCACCAGATGTGGTGGAATCTCTAGACAGCTTGGAGGGAGGTGTTAAGAGGTGGCCAAGATTAGAGTCCTTGCACTGCCAAAAGCAGCACAGGCCTGACCTCTCCAGAATCCCTGAAGCCTTATTTGATCATTCCAAGAGGTGAGATTCTTGTCACATAGGAGCTTACAATAAATCTTCTGCTTGAGATTATTCACTAGTGGTTCTAGTTGCTTGTGCCTGACACCAGACTAGAAACCAGGAGACTGTGAGTTCTAGTCCTGCCTTATGCATGAAAACCAACTGGGTGACTTTGGGCCAGTCACCTCCCTCAGCCCATGGCATCAGGCTTGGGCGACAAATTGGCTGGTCAATTATTTCTTGGTTGATCCGAAATAACAATAATAATAAAAATAAGAGGCTCTGCACTTGCAGAAAAATGCTAGGGAGAAAAAAAAATTTGGTGAGCCAGTTATGCCCTTTCCTAGATTGGGGGCCTTTCAGACAGAACTTATTATCTGGTCACCTTATACCTTAACTA
This sequence comes from Acrochordus granulatus, assembly GCA_032468055.1. NCBI lineage: Eukaryota > Metazoa > Chordata > Lepidosauria > Squamata > Acrochordidae > Acrochordus > Acrochordus granulatus. The sequence continues at coordinate 35,111 of JANHZU010004881.1, forward strand.
CTGCAATGTGCTCTACATAGGGCTGTCCTTGAGACTACCCAGAAGCTTCAACTAAAAGTGATTTCTCTGATTTCTCTGAGGAATCTCTCTGATTCTAAGAAGATTTGCACTTATTAGATATTTTAATTTCAAACTTCAATTCTGAAATTTATTGACTGATTTTATCTTTCATCTCCCCTTCAGTTGGCTCTCCTGCAGTTGTGTAGAATTATATATACATAATATACAATTTATAATTCTATCAGCTCTGTGTGAGGTGATAGTGATTGGCAAAATGAAAGCTAGTAAGCTGAGTTACGAGTTTTATGATTTAATATAATATCTAAAACTTTATTAAAATTTCCAAAAATAATTTTATGATCCAGTGCTAGAATTAAAAAAATCTCCAAACATATACAGTACATCAAGCTGGCACTTAGTAGGATCATAATAATTAATAAATGCACTATGATTATCAGAATATTTAATCACCAATATACTGGAACACTTATTTTTTATTCTACTATACATGATCAAGACCTGTTAATCAAACTTACTATGCCCTTAATAGATTTTAAATCACCAATAATAGTCTAAGTTCTGGACAAAAGATTTTTCTCATCTGGAAGAATATGAGGGTTGTTTTTTTTTAAGAAAAAACCCTTCACATTTTAAATTATCCAATCAGTAAAATCCATCTCCTTTTGGAAATACATCTAAGGCCACTAAGGACATTCAAGGAAATAACTAAAGACAACACTGGTATAAAAATGGTATTTTTTTTTAAAATGTATGTTCAAGACATGTTAAAGCTATCAAGGATCCAAGAGGAAGAGATGGAAAAGAAGAAAGAGAAAGAAAGAGAGCTATTACTGTTAACGCAGAGACCTCTGCAAGGCACATTTTGAAGTACAGATTGTATATTTACTCCCTTTCCACCAAGAATGTCCTTGTTATGCTATTCAGCAGCGGTCTGCGGGGAAATGGTGATAGCCACAAATGCTGCCATGTGATATTGAACAGGAAAACATCTAAACATAAAAAGAACTGTAACTGCTACCATCCTCCGTGCCAAGCTCTGTGCATACTCAGATGTGGTGCTTCCCAGACTCACATTCAGTTCCCTTTGGAACAGGGCAGGAGGTGAGAAGAGCCATTTTTGTTCAATACTACCACTGTCACAGGTCAAGGAGTATTCAGTGTAGGATGAATTGTACAACATAGCTTTATTCACTTGCAATTCATTTCATCTGGAATGCTTACTCTGGAGAATGCCCCTGCACTATGGCTCTTTCTGGAATCTTCTCTGTCTTTAGCTATATAGTAGCTATACTGAAACGGGTTTAGTTATTATTGTTAAATAATTAGCAATTTTAGTCTGGCTTTCTTCAACTTCTTAATTTCTTTGAAGGAAAGCCCTGGCAATGAATATGAAATATGACAATAGAATGAAAACTTATGATTATATTGTCCAAATACCCTATCCCTCAACATTTCACAACGAAATAATAGACACTTGAGAGTGGTAAAACGAACAAAGTTGAAATTTCAGTGTAAGATGCTGAGAAAACTGCTGAAGCAAGTTTTTCCTGTGGCAAATCAAATAATGCAATATAGATAAATAAGTTATTTTTCATTGCTAGAATTTAAAACTTATAATTTTAGGTAAACACTGTAAAATTCTAACATCAGATCACTAGCACAAATATTAATGAATCAAATCCAAAGTGTCTCATCATTGCAAAACATTTTCTCCTCATCATAGAACCATTCTGACTTCTTCATATGCCTGACACTAAAATATGGGGCTTTTACAATTACTTCATGCCACTTACACACTTTCAAGTTTTAACCTCTTTTTAATTTTTTTAAGCAGTCAAAACTCAACTTCAATCCAGTTACAAACAAGGCATGTTGAAAGAAGACCCGTATCTGCTCTCTTGAACAGTAGAGTTCAGTCTTCATTGCCTCTTTCTCAGTAGCTCTTCAGACTATATGAAATCATCCTTTTCCAGACAATAGTTTCCCTTTCTTTGAATTAATTTGCATCAAGCTTTTGCCACTGAGACCCCTGAATGGGAAGAAACGCACTGCAGAAATGTCCTCACTACAGTTTCAAGAGCAGAAACATGCACTGAAACAGGCTTTATCACTGCAAAATCAAATCCTACTCTTCTTTCCAACTTTGTTCAAGCAATCAAATTGTATGGTTTTTAAAATTTGCCAATAATGGAAGCACGCGCTTGTTCTTTTCTACGCTTATCTGTATTTTGAAGAAAGGGAAAATGGCTCAAATGGTTAATGCTGTTATCCAAAAATCTGTTCTTCACCCCTTCCTTTTCAATTTTTTTGTTGTAATTTTCAATGCTAAATAACAAAGAAATTGAATTTACACAATACAAAGCTTTCAGGAGAGCAATTTAGAAAAGACAGAAAGTAGGACATGTATTTTAAATTCCATTTGCTAATTCTATTGTCTTGGGTGATAGTAATAAAAGTTATAAGACTATTATATTTTTGCCATTCTTTTGGGTGTCTTAAAATTAGTTGAGTGTGTATAACTAATGATTTATACAGCTTTGTTGTTTGTTTTGAGTCAGACTTGAATTCACACATCTGTGTATAAGTTGTGAGAGGAGAAGGGCAGGAAATATTACTTTTCTTGAGAGGTGGAATATTTAGAGGGAAGAATTTTCCAAAGAGGTCCAAAAGTATGGTAAAATTTTTTAGCTTGGCTCCTGACGACACGTTTATTGTATTGTCTTGGAAGTAATTGGAAGCTGTTTGCTGTTGTATTACTGGGATTCTTTTTCAACTTCCTTCAACTTTCCCTTCTAGTTTATTTACCTTGGATTTCTTGATATCTCCCATCCAAGCTAACTCTTTTTGAACTTAACCAAGGTTGGTGATGATGTGGTGTTACCCACATGGTCCTTTACTCTTTATGGAAACAAGACAGTTGGAATTGCAACCTGAGACCATGAAAAACTCAGTTCCAAAAAATAGTTTTGAAGAGACATTATTTTCAGAGACTCACACCTGGCTATATTCTGAAATTCAGAATCTTCAATTATTTAAGGCTTGCATTTAATAAAGATTCGAGCTGAATTATGAACTGGAATTAAAATTCCTTTTAGAAATTAGGTAATGAAGCCTAATAGGATTTCATCTCCTTGAGGATGTTTGGGCTGGGCTTTACAAGGACCAAATTCATAAGGTAGGAAAGTGGAGCAGCATAGCAGAGGATGTCCAGTTTAAATCCTAGTATCTCCAGTTAGAAGGACTGGTAAGATTCATGCATGTGTGTCTGCATGTCTCTGTGTATTTGTATGTTAATCAAATATCTGTATGCATGCAATCAGTGTTTGGAGAAGCAAATGTCCTCTAACTGTAATTTTAGCCTGGTCAAGGTAATAGACCTTTCTCATTAAGTGCTTCCAAATTTCCAATCTATCCATGAACATGAAAAATCTGTGCTAATTAAGGCATGTTGTACAGACCAACTGTGCAGAGAGAAGGTAAAAGGTTTTCAGATAATTTTTTTAAAGGCACAGAGTCAGCATTAAAATGAACGAGATTTTTCCCTTCAGTTAAAAGAATTTAGGTGTAAACTAGGTTGAAGAAGGTGTTGGTCCTAGTAGTTTTCAGAAAAAGATATCTTTTGATGCAACTAGTTTTCTTGGAAAATGGAAGTGGAAGTGTGTTCTTATATACAAAGCTGTTTGTAGTGACTTATCTTAGCTGCTGCTAGCTTCTGAAAAGGCAGACTATGGTTTTATTTGAGGCTTGGATCTGCACAGTGTTTTAGCAGCATAGCTCAGAACCAAAAGAACATGTGATCATCAACAGCTGTAAAATGTATTGGGTATGAGGTGGGAATGGAAAGAAAACACATACTGTAATTTGAAGAAAGAAGAGGAACAATAGATAGGAAGAAAATCCTTAAGGCTTCTTCATTTTCTCTCACTGCTTTTTCTCTTTAGGAAGTTAATGTGGTGGTGGTGGGGAGATGAGATGTAAGGGATAGAGCATGTTAATTATCCAAGCTACTAATACATTGATATCTTTCTATATACTATATTCTATATATATTCTATACTATATTTCTATATACTATATTCTATATTTCTATATACTCCGTATTTTTCAAATATTGTCTGATGACTGGGTATGGAGGTATAGTTCAACTAAAGACAAATCATAGTTCTAACCATTGGTCAGGTACATCCTTGAGAACATACATAAGAATATACACAGAAAGATGCATTCACATGCTTTTTTGTACTCTCATACACATTGATAAAACTTATGAGAAAGAAAAATAGCATGAGATAAAATTGTGCAAATTATCATTGGAGATATCAAGGGAACGTTTCATGCAAAATTGGACATGATAAAGGAAAAAAATGGTAGGGACCTAACAGAAGCATAAAGATGAAGAAGAGGTGACAAGAACACACAGAAGACCTATATAAGAAAGATATAAGAAAGATAACCACAATGGTATGGTCACTGACCTACTGTAGGGCCAAACATCCTGGAGTGTGAAGTCAAGTGGGCCTTAGGAAACATTACTAACAACAAAGCTAGTGGAGGTGATGGTATTTAAGCTGAATTACTTAAAATCTTAAAAGATGATGCCATTAAAGTGCTGCACTCAATGTGCCAGCAAGTTTGAAAAACTAAACAGTGGCCACAGGATTGGAAAAGGTTAGTTTATGTTCTAATCCCAAAGAAGGGCAATCCCAAAAAATGTTCAAACTGCCATACAATTGCGCTCATTTCACATGCTCGCAAGGTTATGCTTAAAATACTAGAAGTTAGGCTTCAGCAGTATGTGAACCGAGAACTACCAGAAATACAAATTGAGTTTTGAAGAGGAACTAGAGATCAAATTATCAACATTCACTGGATCATGGAGAAAGCAAGGGAGTTCCAAAAAAAAATCTACTTCATTGACTATGCTAAAGCCTTTGATCATGTGGATCACAACACTTCCCTCTGGCACTGATGATGTTACCTAGTTTGGTAATAAAACATCTGCAAAACTCAATTAAGCTCACAGAGCACCTAGGATTCCACAATTCAAACCTAAGCCACAAATATTCTCTTATATTGGTAGTAAGTGCCATTTTCACTTCTCAGGTATAACTAAACTATTGTTAAAATACTGCTAGAATCATTTCAGATAAGTGACAGAATGTTATCTTATGATTCGTTATCTTTTCTTCTGGATGGACAAGAGATTCTGGTGTAGTTCAGTGTTTTATTTTTGGTATCTATATTAACATTTAATTTTATGGATACCATTACCAAAATTGATAGCCATTTTTCACAGCCCAAAATGATCAAACAAAGATTTAAAATTCCTTTTGTTGGGGCTATCAATATAATTCAATACGTGCAGTTCTCAAAATGATTATTTAGTAGCAAAACATTCAGCTGTAATATTCTTTGATTTGCAAATACCAAAGGCTTCTCAAGTACAATCCTATATATAAATTCCAATCCAAAGAATTTTCTTCCCAATAAATGTCAGAAATTGCTGTTTTAGAGTAGCAAAGAATAGTGAAAAAACACTCTAACCTGCACCATTATCTTTCATTATTTTTGGCCTTATATCTGAAAATAAAGACTAATTCTGAAGTGGCCCACAGAGCAAATACATTGAGATATCTTGAAACTCTATTCTGGAGAGGTATGACGTAGATCCTTCTGGAATATGCAATGCATTTAAAATTAATGTTCCTTTAAAAGGCACATGGTTCAATGGCCCTGGGAACCCATCATCCTTTACTGAATGGCTCTGGTCCAGTGAAAGAGAAAGAGTGAGGGCAGGTCATGCTTGCTTTTCCTCCTATTGTGGCAGTTTCTTTCTCCTGAGCAACCAAGAGGATTTAAGCAATGCCTTCAGGAGTAATGTTTCAGACCTCAGGCTGTAGAGTTAGAGAGTCTTAGATTGGGTCCACCTATCAGCTTTATCTCCTGTTGAATATCTCATAATCTGGATCTATACTTTAATAATATCCTAAATGACTTAAGTTCATTATTATAAATATTGTAAAAAATTATGTTGTTTATCATGAAGATACTGTATATACACTCTTTTAAATGATTTGATCAAGTTGTTACCTTTTAAATTCTACTTATAATTTTACCTCTTTAGTAAAACACAGAGAATTTCCTACTGAACTTTTTTTATTTTTTAAAATATGTTTGGCATTAGGTAAACAGGCTTTCACAGTCTGAAGTAGAATGCAAAGCAATTTATCACTGCTAACAAGGGAATGGACCATAAGTCTTAAAAGCTGGAACCTCAAGTGAGCTATGAAGGTCATTTCCTTGCATTCAGAAAGGAAATGTAATATAACAGAGTTCAGAATTTTCATTTGTGAAAAGAGGAGTTAATATTTTTGTGGTTTTAAATGTTTGTCTTCACAAATAGCAACCCAGGGAGAAAAGGCCTTGATTCTCCTTAGTGAAGCAAAGAGATGGTATTATTTGCCTTGTGGAGGTGTTTTGTGTCCCTTTGCAGCTTTGACCATGGCTTGCAAGAGGCCAAGAAGGCTTCTGGGTGTGCACCTGTACCAACAAATCGAGGCTGAAAAGGCACCTTTTGGAAATAAGGAGTCTGTGCTGTGCCGAATTGATCCTCAAATAATAAACAGAACAAAAGCACATTAAGACTCCTATGGCTGTAATGGTTATGTCAAAATAATTTTTCATTCCATCTTCTCCAAGCAAATTAATGCTTACTAAGAGATTATGTTTCAAGGACCTTAATTAAAGATGCTGTTTCATACAGGGAAATTTATTTGACAAGCAGATCTTTACAAATAATAATCTTGTAATATTTATCAATGTTATCAAAAACTAGGAAGTGAGACCCATTAGATTTACCAAAACGTCTTCCAATGGGATAAAGACTAGATTGTTATTTCTTTCTTCCTCAATGCTGAAATTCCAAAGCAGTATCTCAACACATTTTATATTAAAACTGTAATCCTGACATTATGGCTTTTTTTGTCTGTTTGTTTTGTTTTTGTTGTTTCAATTTCTTGATACAAAAACAGCACTGGCCAGAATGGAGAACAAATCTTCTGGTGGCAGCTGCCCTAAATATAACAACTTCTTTGGAAGTGACGCAAATATTGTCTTGGTATCATGTTGTGGCATCTGTATGACAGTTTAAAGTATTGGGGCCTGTCCTAGTGAAACAGAGGGTAAAAAAGGTAAAGGTTTCCCCTTTCAGTCATGTCCAGCTCAGTGCTCATCTCTGTTTCATAGCTGAAGAGCCAGCGTTGTCCAAAGACGCTTCTGTGGTCATGTGGCCAACATGACTATATGTCAAGGTGCATGAAATGCTGCTACCTTCCCATCAATTTAGGTGGTACCTATTTATCCACTTGCATTTTTACATGCTTTTGAATTGCTAGGTTGGCAGGAGTTGGAGCAAGTAACAAGAACTCACCCCGTTACATGGTGCCTGGGTTTCGAACTCAGCCTGTTGACCTTCTGGTTGAAAACCCAGCATCTTAACCACTCGGCTGCTACACCCCCTGAAACAGGCAACTTGCAAATTGGCAAGCAAAATTTCTCTGGAACCACTTTGGAATATATATTATACATACTGAGGAGAGGATCCCATCTTCTTCAATAACATTTTAAAAGGCCATAAAAGCCCAGTGTTCAAAATAGGCCTTTCAGTGCTGGTTTAATTATTTGTAATTTGTGGATTTTAAATTTTTATTTCATGTCTTATTGTATTAAGAGACCTCAATAGTCAAAGGTATAGTAAGTGAACAAAGACAAATAAGGAATAAATGTTTTAACAAATATATTTATTTCAACAATTATTTTTAATGTAGGTTTTTTTTACAACTATTTTTCTTTATACTGTTTATACTTGAAGGGATTTGTGGTTTGTTTGTTTTGGTGTTTTTGTAGTTGTAGTTGTAGAGGGGAATGCACTTAGATACCCAATCTGCCAGCACTTTATGAAATTCCAGATTGAATGCATACATTACCTAAGCTGCTACTTTCAGCAGATTTTACATAAACTAATATTAACTAAAGTATGTTTAACAAGTCTGCCAAATGTCATACAATTTTTATCCCTTCCCAGCTTCAAATGTCACTATTTTACAGTTCACTAGGTGCCTTTAAAGGCTGCAAAGATTGATATTTGGTGATGCAAAGAAAAGGTTCGAGTTTATTAATCCCAGTCCTTCATTCTGATTTTTGCCCCTCACCACAGCACACACAATATAAATGCTGACTGTATTCTTCGTTCACCTGATTGTACAGAAATAACCCTTTCTCCTCTTCTATTTATTAGGAGATACATTTATCTTTCTTTAGCACAAAGCTGATACAATTGCTACAACTGATTGAGGAAATAATACTTTTTAAAGAGTAGTAATACCCAGTGTTCATTATTTAAACATGTTGTAAAAGTACTTAGTGAGGACTATTCAGCGATCAAACCAAGACATGTGAAGGCATTTTAAGGCTCTAAAATAAACATTCCAGATAATAAAAAACAGTTGAATAAAGTCAAATGTTTAATAGTGGAATTGAAGAACTGGATAATTTTTTTAGCCAGTGACTGTACCTTTGATTAACCTTTCTTGTTCAGTTTAAGAAGGAGTTTTAGCAATAGTATCACTAAATATGATCATCAAATTATGAGCATTGGGGGCTTAATAATTCTAGATTGGAATTAGATAAAAGCCATTCACTTCAACTATACTATATTGGGTACTAGTCTTTCACATTTAGCAGTTGCAGTACAATTTTGAAAACTATTCTCATTGATTTAACAAATCTTTTCTATTATGGAAACCATCTATGAATTAATCTTTTAGATCTCCTCCTGACTTCAGCTGTACCATATTTAAGAAGGGGCATCATTATTTAACTTACTCAAGTATAGAAAGTTTGTCCAGTACCCAAGATTAAGTTTGTATTTTCGCAAACAAGCAAAATGTCAGTAAAACAAGAAAGAGCAGAGGTGAAACCAGATAAGAATATGC
>JANHZU010004881.1:66369-78242 GCA_032468055.1 Acrochordus granulatus
ATTTTTTGGTGAATATTTTGGGGGGCGTGGAACGGATTATCTGACTTTCCATTGTTTCCTATGGGAAACTGCGTTTCTCTTTTCGAGCATTTCGCACTAAGAGCATACTTCCAGAACGGATTAATCTCATCTTGTGAGGCACCACTGTATATATGTTTCTCAAAAGGGGCAGAAAAAAGTGAAACAGGATACACTGAGTTCTCACATAACAAGCTAAAACAGAAGAAGAGCAGTAGAGATTCTGAGAAAAGATAGCCTTAAGATTTCAGCTTAATCATTTCAGGGTCTGCTGAAAGGTTATTTTTCTGCATATGTGTTAAAGCACATCTTGTAAACAGGAGACAATTGAAATCTTGTTTCTCTATAGATGGAAGGATTTAATGTTTTTATATAAATAGAATTTTTTATTCCTCTCGAAAGCCAGTTGGTTTCTTTTTCAAGTATTTGGTACTTGCAATCATTAACAGAATGCCCATGGTCTTTAAGATGCTAATTAATCACAGATGTTTCTGAATTATTATGCTGTTGAAACCTTTTATACAGAAGTTGTTCTATCTCCTCAACATAAAATTCTGAAGAGGCTTCATTACATTGAATGGCATATATGACATCTGTTTGTTTGTGCTTGGGAATCTTGTCTTTAGGATGTACTAATTTATGTTTAAGTGTATTCATTGGTTTAAATTGAACTCAAATGTTAGGTTTAATGAAAATCCTCCTGAGTTTCTCTGATACTCCAGCAACATATGGAATGATAACATTGCTGCATTTGTTAAGATCTTCTTTAGGTGGATGAGGGAAGGTTAGATCTTTTTGTGGCTTTGACAAAGGACCAATTTGAATAGCCACAATTATTGAGAGCTTTTTTTGATATGTAAATTTTCTTTGATGGAACACCCCTTGCTTGAAGATAAAAAGTCAGCCTGATGTTGTGAGGTCCCGATCACTCCCAGTTTGTGTTCCAAAGGGTGGTGAGAGTTAAAAGATAAATATTGATCTGTGTGTGTAGGCTTCCTATAAATTTCAATATAAAGGCTTTTGTCTTATTTGGTATGTATGGCACAATACAAAAAAGCCAAAAAACCTATCTTTAACATCTTCACATGTGAATTGGCTATTACTGTCATTGATATGTTGTGTGAATGCTTTCAAATCACGTGTTTTGATTTTGATTCAGGTATCATCCACAAATCTAAACCAGTGGGTGAAAGGGATTCCTGTGAAGGAGTTAAATACTTTGAATTCTTCAAATTCTTCCATGTAAAGATTGGCTACAATAGGAGAATCAGCTTCTTTCATTTTGGCTATAGACATCTACCTGAGAGAAAACCACACTGAGTTCAATATAACAGCTCCAGAGAGTCCAATTGCTTTTATTTTAAGAAGTACAGTGGTGGGGGGAGAAGAGTTATTCTATAAAGTAAAATGCTGAAAATGTATTGGAAGCCTCTACAGGGTTGTTGAGGAGAAAGAGGAAGAGGAGGAAGAACTATAGTCATGAAAGTGAATACAAGTATGATATTGAAGGACAATTGGAAGTAAATGGTTATTCAATACTACTGAAATCACCTGCTCTATATAGTAACTCTAGTATGCGAAAGAAAGCATACAGGTGCACCTCCTTGCTTTAGATCAATGTTTCTTAAACTTTTTTCTTCCAGGACCCTTTGTTAATTTTAAAAATTATGGAGACCCCCAAAATAATTTTTGTTTGTATGAGGTATATTTATCAATATTTATTGTATTAAAATTTATTCATTCATTGCCATTATTGCTTCTCATGATTGTTCGATGGGATTTTAATTTTTTCAGCCTAGGCTGTCATATAATCTTGATTTTGCAGATTCTTGGGAAGATCTTGGAGGACCCTCAGGGTTCCATGAACCATACCTTGAGAAACACTGCTTTATGGCTCTTACACTAAAGTTATGTTACATTACATTATGACACATAATATACAATGCTTTTTCAGGGACATTAGGAAGAAGATCAAAAGATTCTTCAACTAATCAGGCTAGGAATAGAATTTTGGAGATAGATTTTGTTCCAGTAATAATTGCAGTAGAATTGCCACATGATACCCTCATGTCACATGCTAGGGGTAACATCAATTGCAGTTTATGGCAACTACCATACTAGATTTCTGTAGCTGTACAACCTGCTATAATACTCAATTTCTCTGAGCTGATGAGGAAAAAGGAAGAATGAAAGATGATCTGCTGTAAAATTTAAATACTTCCAATATGTTAACCAACACAAATACTTAAGACAGAATTTAATAATATAAAAATGTTTCCAATAAGCAATTTAGAACAATTTAGAAACTGCAAAGAGGTAACATAAAATAACTACAGGTAATTTGCCAGCTCCCAGTATATTCAGAATCAGAGTTAACATTGCCTAGCAGAAATGATTTATGGCTAATTAAATTATTCCTGGCACCTGGCATGGGAATGGACTGCCTGAATCAATACAAGAACTAGCCCTTTGTCTCAAATAAAGCTCTTTGCATTCTAATCTGATGTGTGTTCTTTTATGAGGATGGAGTCTTTTCCTACTCTCTCGGCAGGATGCCATTCATATTTTAATCCAGGAGGAATAACATTCTGCAAAACCAAGAGCTATGTTCTGTGCAAATTAAAAATAAACAGTTGTGTGAGCCTTAGATGTTTGTTATATGAGTTTAAATAAGCCAAAGTAATTTGGCGCAGAACACATTAATGCATTTTAGAGTGAGAAAACTGATTTCCCAAGGTATACTATGGTATGGACATTAGACAGTTACTGCATATGAAGAAGTATACTGTAGTTGGATTTCTAATGGGGAAACTTCATTGGAGCAGTCAATGAAAAAATATGGAAGATTTGAAGAGAATGAGTCTTCTGTTTTTATTGCCCGAATAGATTTAACTCCATGAGTTTGCTCTTCAGGATGCAGCAAAGCACTGGTAAAAATATAGTCCAGGACTGGTCTAAGGATCAAAACATACATTAATACTAGAATTATGATTATTTGTTCAGCAAGTGTTTGAACTGTATGGTGATGCTGAATAAATGGTACTGAAGTCTGATCCTCAGAGTTATAGCTGTTGCAGCACTTTTATTGTCACATGATCAAAATTCAGGTGCATGGCAGTCTTGCCCCAGTTTTACCTTCACCATCTTCTGGTTCCTGCTAGTGACCAAGCCTGCCTGGCCCAGCCCTTCAAGAGGCAGCTTTTGAATTGGTGCAGCTGCACTACAGTGCTGGGCTGCGATGGCTGTGGTTTTGTGCAATGGCTCAGATGCTTCTGCAGCCCCAGAGTTGGAAGGTGCCAAAAAGCTCCTAAGCTGTAACTTGACAAACAGCCCTAGCACCACATAGCACAGAGTAGCCAAAAGTGGGGAGATCTGGGAGAAATAAGCATTTGGATAGAGTTGAAGGGAAGACAATCCTTTACTTTGGAAGAACTGAAACTTGAGGCTGGGAGCAACCAAACTGGCTTGGATCAGAGTGGGTCCTTGGCTAATGAGTGGTAGGATTTGGTTAATGACAGCAACATGTAGTGCCAAGGTTGCCATCACCAAGCAATGTGGTCACATGATGTCATGCTTTACAACCATATCACTTAGTGATGGAAATTCTGATCCCAATCACCTTTGTAATGTTAGGATTATCTATATGCAGAAAGATTCAGGTTCTGGACCAATCACATTTTTAGCTTAGGAAAGTAATTTGATGTCTCAAATAACACACTGTTATTGCCAGCTCAGATTCAGAAGATGGAATGGCAGGAATGTCATCAGCCTGAGGGGCTTCAGCTGGAAGAGTGGCAGGCTTAGAAGCAGGAGAGCTGCTAAAAGAATAAATCAGGGTCACCTGCCCCTATATAAGGGAAGGAGCACACTTCCCAGGTTTCTTAGCAATAATTCTCCATTTAGCTCACCACTGTGCCCCTCAGCTCCTTTGCCTGCCTTCTCAAGTAGTGATTCTGGACTTTCATACCATGTTTGTTTGACCTTCTAGTATCTCTCTTGCCTCTAACTTAAGCTGGTGGAGTTCTTGTGGGCTGGGTATTTTGAGTGTGAGAGACAGTGATTATTGGCTCATCCTTTTTTGCCATTAGGGTTCTGTTTGAAAACCTTTTTAGTCACGATATGAGACTCGCCTGTGTTTCTGTGATTTCCGTGGGCCAGGTCAGATCAAATAGTCACTTCATCAAAGCAAGATTCAGGGCACAAAGCAGACTATCACTAGGTTGTTTTAGCATTGGAATGAGATTAGTTCATCCCTATTCTTAACACTCAGTCTCCACCCAAGAGTAGTTGTTATAGTTGTTGGTTCACAATCTACTATTGTACTATACAAAGCAATCTGCTCATCTCCCTGCTTTCTGGTACTCAACTTGGAGACAGAGATGCTCTCACAGCCTTGGCAATTGTGGGATCCAAGTCCAAGGCTGCATGATTGCCCAGATCTCACAACTAGCTTTGGGTCCTCAAAGGGGATCTCATCAAACTCTTCATTCTTACTGAAGTCTAATCTTCCTTGTGAAAGGATATATCTAAAGGGCTTATAAATGACTAAGCTAGAATTTCCCTGTATTTCAATGCAAGTTTTATGCAAGGAGGAGCATTCAACATGTGAGGTTCACTTGTATGAAGTAGAACTATTCACAGTTTAAAAACGATTCGTAGAAATGCTTGGATCTTGTAAAAGCACAGCAGTTCTTTTTCACGCTTTTCAGGAAGCTGAGAAAGAATGCAGCTACTTTAAAGATCACATTAAAAATCTGCTGCTTGAGTGATTACATTTATTAAAGCCATTGCATTTTTTTCAGGTTCAGATGTTCAATTAACTGAAGAGAGTTGCTGCCCTTTTGTGAGATCCAAAACCTGTGTTCTGAATCATTTTTAAAGTGTCCACACCATTAGTGTTCAGTGCAAACCAGATACAGGCTTATTATTATTATTATTAGTATCATTATTATTATTTTGCTTATTATTATTTCTAGGTAATGCTTCTGTCAGATACACTATATACTTAAAGGGAGTATATAGTGGGCACAGAGTAAGGAAAATTTCAAATACTAAATTATTATTATTCAAATAATAAATTATGACATTTAGATGAGTAGAGAAAATGTCCCCCCCTTATCACAATAGCAATATATCACTATTTATTATTTTTACATACTAGGTCTTCGACGAACTCGTTTTACCTTCCTGAAAGGTACTGCCTGCAAATGAAAGCAAAACACTTATGTGGCAGCCAAATTACATTTATGTATGTGGTTTTTTTTTAAAAAAAACTTTTGGTCTGCTGCTTAAAAATAACATTAATTTGTTGTAACAATTGGATTTCCTCTTTCAAGCACACAGCTGGTTACAATATTAACTTTTGTGAATGCTTATAGAATGAGAGTATTTAATTATTAAATACAAAAAGAGGTACTACTTATGAGAACTTAATAAAGAGTGAAATGTTTCAGAAATAATTTCAGAAATAATCCTGAAGGTTAACAGGAAGTTATATGCACTGAGTTTTCTGCTATGGAATCATCATTAAAAGCACTTCTAGATGATTTCTGATTTCACCATGCTATCTTTCCTAAATTGCATCATACTGTTTCTGATTGTTCTCATTTATCAACCACTTTACATTCCCAGCAAATTTTCATACCAATTTGTTGTGGCATTTTCCAGTTTTTCTCAGGCAGTTGATATGAGCTATGAGGAAATGGAAGTAATATGGAAACCCCCTTTCAGGCCATCATAGAAGCCTAACTAATTTCCCTCTCCTGCCCTGCATTTATTCTTTTCCATTTCTCAAAATCCACCAGATGAGCAGTACCACAGTTTTCTGTCCTGTAACCAACAGTGTCTCCTTTCTGCAGTGCTGCTTGCATTGCTGTGATCTTTTTGTCCTACAGAACATTAAGACCTTGGATGGACACATGTTTACAACAGGAGACACCACAAAGAATCCAGAGTCCCTCATTTGGCAGATCTTCAAGCTTTTAGATGCAGAGTTGGTTATAGGCACCACCCAAACCTTCCATTATACAAAAATTAAGCTGATATTCTTAGATCTGCTGTCCTCTGAGTCCTGTTATGTTTATCCAGGCAGCACCAAGCAACAGAAGAACATCATGGGCAGTGAGATGATGGGAAGTAGTTAGAGACTTTTAAATTTCTTTTAAATAGATAATTTCCACCTGCTGTGGTGCCTAACAATCATATGCCAACTAATACTTGTTGAGAAGCAAGCTGCCATTATTCTTTAGTGGTTGTCAATTATGTTCCGCTTCCTCAAAGTTGCCATCAGTTTGATGTTGGAAGTTGTTATGGGAGCAATTCAAGATATGCTTCACACACATACATGCACACAAAAAAAATTCAGCTCAATATGGTTTCCTTGGGAGATTCCAAATAGTGAGTTTCCTATGTGCAACCTGTGGATCTGGAAGAGAAGAATGGCATTGGGCAACTTAAAACTTCCTTTCCTTTTCTGGCATGACATTGAAATAGAACTATTTCTGGTCTCCTATGGCATTCCTGAATCATGGTCTGTCTTTCAAACACAGCAAATGAAGTGATGCTGTTACTGTGAGTTCCCACAATCCCCCTTTTGTTGTACCAAGTTAGAAACTGTGGAAGAAAATCACGGGATGCCTTTTTTTGCCTTCCCTTACTAATTTGGTTTCTTGAATTACGAAGCTGTTTGTTAATCTTTTAGACAGATGAAAAATGAACCACAACTAGATTTTAATAACTGTAACATTGTGGTAGAAATCCCCTTTCTGACACTGAATGCCCATTGGAGTTGTTTGATAACTGCCGGTTGCTGAAGAATAATAATAAGTGCTTGTGCACTATTTTACAACATTTGAGACAAGAGGATTTGCATTATGAATTCATCTTCGTATGCAATAATACTTTCTCATTCATTGAAAGAAACATGTGTCTAAGTGAAAGCATGACAGCCATGGGGGTAGAGGGGAATTGTAATGAAACTGATGATTTCCTATTAAATAATCCAAGTTATCTTTTGTATTCTTTGCTTCTCGCTTTGATTTGCTGTACAAAAATAGGTTCTCTTCTGCCCTTAAATCCATTGTTATCAAAGTTCTGCAAGAGACAATGGACATTCATTTGAAGCCTTGTCTCATATTATTTATGCATATCCAATTATGGATTAATTGTGGTAGTTATCAAGGATAGCTGAACACAAAAAGAATGTTCATCTGCTGCATTTCTGTTTGTGTGGGGAATCACTTCTGAAACTAAGTGGTGAAATTAGCATTTCCAGTGTTTGAATGCATGATATGGTTATCTAGAGCATACTCCATTGATTTTACATTTGGGATATTTGAATGCAGGTTTGGAAAGGATAAGTCATATCAGTTCTGGTTTATTAGCTGAGCAGATTAGCAAGTATACAGTCCATCCTTCACCTGCCCACTCCCTTCTCCCATTTCCTCTTCTTAATATTGGACATACTAATAAAGAGTCCCTTAAAATGACCCTTATATTTGAAATACTAAATTACTTCCTTATTCATATTGTGCTGGATGGAATATGGATTACAAGTATGGAACAACGTGTTTAGACAGTTCTTGATATAAATGAAGGCTGGAAAATTCTCACAAGGTCACTTCAGTCATCCAGACGTTAGGCTTAAAGACATGCCAAAACAATTTGCTCTGCCTAGGGATGAGTTTCATGGTAATCTTCAAGTTGACTTGTTATGGGTATTGATTTCACCTCAGTTCTCTCCACCACCATCCTTCCCCACTTTGCTCTTCTTTCTGGCTGAAAGTTATAGAGAGCAACATAATAACCAAATTGACTTGGTCTACCGTTCAGACTCACTCATTCACTCTCAAATTCTGCAATCAGGTGATGACACTGGCCAACAGCAGGACATGTTGTTGTTGTTTTTCACTTGCTCAGTCATGTCCAACTCTTTGTGACACCATGGACCACAGCACACCAGGCTCCCCTGTCCTCATTGCCTCATAGAGTCCACTTAAACCCATGCCCATCACGTCTACCATACTATCTAACCATCTCATCCTCTGCTGTCCCCTTCTTTTGCCTTCAATCTTTCCCAGCATCATGGTTCTCTATATTCCTTTAAAATGTAGTATTCAAAATGCAATCAAATCAACAGAGGGTACAATAGAATTATTTTCAAGGACCCAGATTCAATACTTAAATTAAATGAAGTCTAAGATTGCACTGGTCTTTTTAGCTGCCATATTACACAGCTTGCTTGTATTCAACAGGTGGCCCACTAGTACTTCTAGATCTTCTCACATGCAGTACCACCAAACTAGCTTTCCCAGTTCTATATATCTCCACAGAGTTTTATGCTCATCATAGCTGAACATATCCTATTGGAATCAGCGTGTTCAAGCCTGTCAAGGTAATTTTGAAATCTTGCCCATTAAGATTTTAGCTAATCCCTCTGGTATGGTATTCTAAATATTGATAAATAGCTCTTCCATTCTGTCCTGTAGGTCCAATATAAAGATGTTAAATAGCTGTCACTTGAGAATGGAGGATTTCACTTGATAATTCCTCCAGGATGATATATAAGGAAAAACATTTATATTATTTATATTATATTTATGGATATTATCCATATCCTTACTTTATCCATAGCACCTCTGATTTATTCTTTAGGATTTATAGTCATAGGATGCAGCCCATCTTTTGCCTAAAGTTTTTTAAAATCTGTCTTCTTGTAGTCTGAGGTATAAGTCAAACCACTGTTACCTTTTCTTCTGTTAAGTATTTTGAACTCCAACATGATATGGCCACTTTCTCCGAACCGCTTTATTCCATTGTCCAGTTCATCTCTGTTGATTAAGATTTGGTCCAAATAGCTGATTTTCTTATTTTCCTTTCTAACTTGAAATCAGCAACAAGGAAAATACAAAATATTTGGATATGCCAGTCTTATCTGAGTTTGATTTCCAGATATTAGGATACTTGAAATCTCCTATTGCCAATATAGTCTGCCCTGAGTTGATCTAGAATGACATGGTCTGTATCCTCTGTTAGGATTTCTAGTTTTTTTCTGTTACAGCAATCCCCTGCTGGAAGTGGCAAAATGGAGAGTTTGCCACAAATAATATTTGGCTTGAAGAGATTGACAAAAAGGAGATTTCTGAAGAGCAGAAATTGAACTGTGTAAAATATGAGTCATTAAGGAAAGACAGTAACATAGGAGACACCAAGGAAAGACAGTCAGAGAAAAATGAGGACAAGACAGTAAAGTACAAGAGAGGTTGGAAACTGGGAAATGAAAGAGAAATAGCAACAACAAGGACAAGAGTGTTGAATGACGGAGATGTAATGAGAGAAAGACAAGAGAGACGAATGACAGAAGAGAGCAGGAACAAGGATGAGATATGAGGGAGGGGCTGAGTGCTAGCAAGAGTTTGGAATAGGGAAATCAAGCAGAGAGAATAAGACAGAGATGTGCAAAGGCCATTGCAAAAGTCAGAATTCTGTTAGAAATAAAACTGAAGATACCATGCTGGAAGAAGCAGACATAACAGAATATAATCCAGGAGATAAAAGTGTATGTGCTTAGGAGCAAGCAGGCTAATATTAGGCTGTCACAGGCAAGACCACGTTATAGTTGACAAGGAATGAACAAGCCTTACTTAACCCAATTAAGTAATCATTGCAACAGCCAATGAGCATGAAAGAAAGAATAGCTGGGGTGACATAAGATGAAGGTTTACATAAGGACTGAGCTGGTGGGAAAGGCTGAGAAGAGTTACTTGTTGTAAATATCAGTTAATCTGAAAAAAATGATGGTCGGACTTTCTAAGGAGCTTCTTTACTTTAATTGTTCAATATTTGATACATCATTAAAGAAAGTTTAGTAATAAAATAAATTGTTGTTTCATTTTATTAAATTACCTATTTAGGAGCTCAAAACTGAGCTTAAAGCTCTGGTAGGCCAAGGCATTCACAGTGGAGAAATGATACGAGCTGGGGAAAGAGAAGTGAGGCATTTGAAATAAACCAGCTCCCAGTCCAGGAAACCACCAAATCAGGAGGGGGATATAGAATTTTCTAGCAGCAAGCTGGGTTTGGTTTGTGTTTTGTTTGCTGAGTGAATAATTAGAGGGAATTGATCCTATCAAATTCTAACATTCTGCATTTCTTTCCTCTCTGGTTGTGATTAGATTTATTAAGAAAACATTGTTAAAATGGATATAACCAGCCTTAAAAGTTGGTGCAGAGTAGTTCAAAGTATTTCTTCATAATGAAGAGGATATCTGAAAACACAAAAATTCATGCAATTGAACAGGAATTGGACAAACTACAGAGATTTGGGAAAATGGCAGGATAAAAGAGAAGTTTTATAATGTGAGAAAGAAATATGTAAAGGTTTATTGTTCTACTTCTTTTATCATTGGGAGATCTATCATTGTCTGACAATGCAACAATAGATAATTACAGGACTTTCTTGGTCAGAGAAAGAGGTATTCTTGGGTCTCAATTTACTTTTGAAAGTAGAAATTCTGGAGAAAAGAAGGAAAGACTTGTCTGAACAATCTTGATTGTTTTCCTCATGGAAATAATTTCAGAATATGCTACCTGCTTGGAGAAGGCCAAAATAAAATACAGCAGTCAGGAACAAAGCTGGCAAGGATACAGAAACACCTAGAAGAAGACTTAGAAATAGGCATCATTGAGTTGGAATTGCCAAAGATGGAAAGGGCTCTGCACCTTTGACTCTATATGTGTATGGAGTAAAATGGAATTAGAGAGGATTTTGAATACCCCATCTAAATACCCTTTGAATAGAGAGTCTACTCCAGGCTAGAGAGTAGGTGGGGCAAAAAGTAAAGGGTTCTCTTGTTATGTGAAATTCTGCATCACACATCCATGTATTCCTTTCAGAGGAAAAGTGGAAGACAGGCATGATAATAACTATCTGAATGAAAGGGAAGCCCTTAATACTAGCATTCAGGATTTAGAGGTACAACAATTAGAGAAATGGTGTGAAACCAATCGAATAATTAACAGAAACGAATGGAAAGTTCTTCATTTAGGAAAAAAATACATACACAGGAATAGAACAGGGTGCACCTGGCTTTGTAATTATACTTGGGAAAAAGAATAGTAGTGGACTCCAAATTAAGTATAAGCCAGCACTGTGATGTGGCTGGAGAAACAAAAGCAATTTTAGGCTGCATCAACAGAAGTATAATTTCTAAATCACAGGAAGCAATCAAATCATTCTGTATTGATGACACTTAGCAATGTATCCAGCTATGGGCACTGCGCTCTGAGGAGGATTGAAAAAAAGCTATGACAGGTTCTGAGAAGGGCAATGAACCTGATTAGGGAACTAGAGGTGACTGAAAAGGCTGGACTTGTTTAGCCTTGGGAAAAAATGTTTGTGTGGGGTTTGATGCATTCTTCAAATACCAAGAAGGATGTTACCCAGAAGGGCAAGACCTGTTCTCTAGTTCCAGTGTGAAAGACTTGGAATAATGGATTTAAGCAATATATACTGATTCTGATGGAATATTAGCAAAAAGCTTCCAGGAAGATGCCCTTTCCTTGGATGTAGGCTAGAGGCCCCTCTGCCTGGGATGTTTTAATTTGTATTTCTGAACTGACCAAGCGGCTTAAAGTCAACAAACCCTTCTAACTCTATGATTTCACTCTGTCTTAATGTCTCTGGTACTATGCACGTTAACTTTCCATACCTCCTGGCTAAAGGTTTCTTCATTATTGCTGGCAAAACTCATAGATGGTTTCTATTATCTCACTGTGCAGAATTTTGTTGTTCAGTCGCGCAGTCGTGTCCGACTCTTCGCGACCCCATGGACTACATTACGCCAGGCCTCCCTGTC